>JASCZI010151046.1:255686-278711 GCA_036250425.1 Stylosanthes scabra | reverse complement strand
TGCTGGAACTGGTAACAGTTTACCTCCTTCACGGTCTACTTATGTGCCTCCGCATCTGAGGAACCGGCCTCCATCAGCTGAATCATCTGCCCCTCCAAGTAGTGGTAGTGCAACTTCTGGTTCTGGGGCGGGTACAGCTAATGCTGGATCGCGTTGGGGTGCACCTCGTGGCGGTGAGTACCGTTCAGGGGGTGGTGGTGGCAGAGGAAGTGGATGGGGGAACAGAAGTGGGGGTTGGGATCGCGGAAGGGACCGTGAGGTCAATCCGTTTGGAGATCAGGATGATACAGAGGAAGCATTTAATGAGCAAGAGAACTCGGGGATAAATTTTGATGCCTATGAGGACATTCCGGTGGAGACAAGTGGGGATAATGTGCCACCACCTGTGAATACATTTGCTGAGATTGACTTGGGTGAAGCGCTTAATGCTAATATAACAAGGTGCAAATACGTTAAGCCGACACCTGTTCAGCGGCATGCAATACCGATTTCCCTTGCTGGAAGGGATTTGATGGCCTGTGCACAGACCGGTTCTGGAAAGACAGCTGCTTTCTGTTTCCCGATTATCAGTGGAATTTTGAGGGGCCAACCTGTGCAAAGGCCACCTCGCGGGGTGCGTACTGTTTATCCACTTGCCCTTGTTCTCTCACCAACTAGGGAGCTATCAATGCAAGTGAGTTAATTATATTGACTATGTATTGTGACATAATTTTAAATTTGGTGCAGTTTTGCGGTGAAAATATATGGGAAATGTTGTGATTTGGTTTCAGATACATGATGAGGCTAGGAAATTTGCATACCAAACAGGGGTTAAGGTGGTTGTTGCTTATGGCGGCGCTCCAATAAATCATCAGGTTTAGTTCCTATAGTTTATGTTTCTCCGGTTCTCTGTCTTCTTTGCTTTGTTTTACCTAGGACTACTCATTTGCTACTATTGATCCTTTTTCTTTGTAGATGCTTATTGAGATAGGGTATGAGTGTGAACTATAGTTTCTGACTGTTTGGAAATGTAAAGACATGTTAATGTTAATTAGCCATAAATTACCAATCATAGTTTTGAGAGCGTCTGGAAATTTTGCAAATGTATCACTATAGCTTGTGTGCTTTTGTCCCTGCTGCAAATTTAGCTGAATTGATCCAATCTGGTGTCTAGAGTCTAGAGTCTAGATACTGTGTAGCCCCTAATGTAATAATTTACTTATCGATGGCAGTATGAACATTTACATTTTATATATATACACACTAACAAGTAATGATTTTTCCAGCTACGAGATCTTGAGAAGGGGGTGGACATTCTTGTTGCCACTCCTGGAAGACTGGTAGATTTGCTGGAGAGAGCTAGAGTTTCACTTCAGATGATCAGATATCTAGCACTTGATGAGGCAGATAGGATGCTGGATATGGGTTTCGAGCCACAAATAAGGAAGATTGTTGAACAAATGGATATGCCTCCTCCAGGTGTCAGACAAACAATGCTATTCAGTGCGACGTTTCCTAAAGAGATACAGGTTTAGTTCATTCTTCAAATTTCAGGAAGACCTTTTATTTCTCACTCTCAATGCATTTGAGTAGCATATTTGTGTCTAGGGGTTTTTGACCTGCAAACTGTGTCTATCTTCATTAATAGACAGAGCAACTGCCTTTTGAATGAAGCATTAGCGGCAATTTTGAATTGAGTTGAGATCACATGTGGTTTAGAGACAAATTGTAAACATATCTGAATTGTTGTAATAATTCATTGTTGATGTGCAGAGACTAGCCTCCGATTTCCTGTCAAACTACATTTTTCTCGCTGTTGGAAGAGTTGGGTCGAGTACCGATTTAATTGTCCAAAGAGTTGAGTATGTTCAAGAGTCTGACAAGAGAAGTCATCTCATGGACCTTCTTCATGCACAGAGAGCAAATGGTGTTCATGGAAAGGTATTATCTCATTCTGATTTCACAGAAAGTGCATTTCTACTTCTTTTCCCTTTATCTTTGCTCTCTAAGGTGTGATGGTTACCTCTGATGGATGCACTAATATGGTCTGAACTTTATATTAAACTCTAGCTAAATGACTCATTAGGGACTAAATCTATTTCATGCTCGATGTCCTGTAATGCAGCAAGCTTTGACATTAGTTTTTGTGGAGACAAAGAAGGGAGCCGATGCACTGGAACATTGGCTGTGCATGAATGGTTTTCCAGCTACTACTATTCATGGAGACAGGACCCAGCAGGTTAGTTGGTTGTAAGCATGTATTTGTGTTTTCATTTAGGTGTCAAGAAAAAGGCACACTTTTCGAGACCCACATCTTGAGGATAGAATTGGCATCCTTGTCCTTGGTGCTCTTTTCTTCTATTAACATTCATCTTGATCATTTGCTGCTTTTTTTTTTTTATTATTGAGAGAATTTTAGGGTGCGTTTAGTTCGTGTTTTTATTTTCTGTTTTCATTTTAAATGTTTTCTGTTTTCGGAATTTTGTGAAGAAAAAAGATAAAACCGTGAAAACAAAATCCCGTTTTTCTGTTTTCATCTCTTGTTTTCTCTTTTTTCTTCACAAAATCCATTAAACGGAAAGCACCGAAAATGAAATAGAAAATAGAAGCGTAAATCAAATGCAACCTTATTGTCTGTGTGTCGTGTCTTGTTTGTGTATGCCTGGAATTTGTATATATACTTAACTGTTCGTGAATGCCTGCAGGAAAGAGAAATGGCATTAAGGTCGTTTAAGAGTGGGAACACGCCCATATTGGTTGCCACCGATGTGGCTGCACGCGGTCTTGATATTCCTCATGTTGCCCATGTGGTTAACTTTGACCTTCCCAATGACATTGATGACTATGTACATCGTATTGGAAGGACAGGACGTGCTGGAAAGAAAGGCCTCGCAACTGCATTCTTTAACGACAACAATGCATCGCTTGCAAGGTCTTTAGCAGAACTAATGCAGGAAGCAAACCAAGAAGTGCCTGCATGGCTCTCACGGTATGCTGCTCGATCTTCATTTGGAGGTAGGAACCGCCGTTCGGGAGGAGGGCGTTTTGGTGGCCGAGACTTTCGAAGAGAAGGTTCCTTCAATAGGAGTGGTTCTGATTACTACAATGCAGGAAACAACAGTGGTGGATATGGTGGTGGATATGGTCCTGGCGCATCAAGTGCCTGGGATTGATTTCCACCACCAATAGAATTCATACATAGGGATCAGGTGCGTATGTACACCTATAGGATGATTTTTCTCCCCCTCGCCCACCCCCTCTTTCTTAATTCTTTTAAGTTTCTTGTTTTCAATTTACTTTTGCCCTTCTAGTATCCAAGCCATCATTGTTTCGAACTGTTATGCTAATCATCGAGGGAGACGGTGGTGTAGTGGTATTATTACCACATCAATAGAGGTTGTAAAATGTCGGTAATGGCGGTGGTGGTTAACACATTAGGAGGTTTTTTTTTACAACTTTATAATTCTGGGCAGTGATTTTGTTGGGGGGGCTGGTTGTAGAGTATGCAGTGGGGGTGATTTTTACATGCAGTGATATCAGTTTATCTCTTGATCTAATTTCTACCCAAATATGTTTGTCATTTTAACATTCCCTACTCAGTTGAGGCAAAGTTTTGTTATAATGGTTGTGACTGAAATGAGTGGAAGATGATGATTTTAGGGTTGGGAATTTGGCATTGATCTTACTATAGGTGATTGTCATGGTTGTACTCGTTCAGTTTTTGGATTTAATATATTTAATATTTATGTTTAAATGATTCTGTTAGTCCCTGTGATTTCTCAAAATTTGTAAATATGTCTCTGTACTAAAAGTTTTAAATTGGGTTTTTATTCGGTTCCAAATTTGTAATCATGTCATTGCAATTCCAAAACCTTTTAACTTAAATGTTTCATCAGCAAATATGTCTCCGTATTTCATTAAAAACATTTTTGGTACGGTAAGGATGTTATTACAAATTAAAAATCGATGTAGAAACCTCGTTAAAAACACTTTTTAAGTGTAAGACTTAATTCCAAATTTGGAGAAATTACAGGGAGTAATAGAATAGTTTAACTTATATAATATATTTATCTTATGGCGTTTATTTTCTTTGGCAAATGTTAATACTTGATTTGGTTCCTTTGAAAGGAGGAACTTTGTAATATGATTTTGAAAGGAATCATTATTCAATTATTTAGTGGATTTGTCCACACAAAAAGTTATTGATTGATAATTAGTCAACAATTGTCAATTTACAGAATCTCCCAACTTTTCGTAGTTAAATTTGGTTAAATATAAGAGGAATGACAGTTGTACAAGCATCTCCCTTCCCCCCTTCCTATTTGTCTCTTTCTCCTTCTTATTCAAAATGTGAGGAGTTGAGACTAACTTGATTGATAAAAATACTTCTCTATATAATAAAGGTATGGGAAATCATTCGGGAGTTTGTTAGACATTGTTGGATTCCGCGAACGGAGGGAAAAAGAAAGAATAAGAAAGAATTAGTTAGCGTTGATTCAAATTTACGAATATCCAAAAAAATAAAAAGTACAAACAATAAGGGTGAATTTGGTAGAGCTTTTACTTTTCAAAAGTAGTTTATGAAAATTGTCTTTTAAAAGATAATTTTTTAAAAGATAGTTTTTTAAAAGTCGTAGCACGTGTGTTTGGTAAAATCAAATAAAATTGGTCTTTTAATAAGCACAAGCAACAATAATTGTGTTTGGTAAAATGACTTTAAAAATTTAAAAGATCATAATAGATATAAATGTAATAATAAATGCGAATATTTATTATTAAATAGGGTTATATTAGACTTTTTAATTTTGATAAGCACAAGCTATCTTTGAAAAGCTCTTCCTTAGATGCTTTCAAAAACACCTATATTTTTTAAAAGCTACAAGCACAAGCACGTTATTTTTTTGGTTTACCAAACACAAAATAAGGTGCTTATGCTTTCAAAAAACACAAGTACCCTTCCGAAAAGCTTTACCAAACCAAGCCTAAGTCTCTTAAAATTTCTAGAGTTTTTCAAAAGCACAAGCACCTCATTTTGTGTTTGATAAATTAAAAAGGCATTAATAAATGAGATCTGATATATATTAGCGAATATAATTTTTTTTTTAAGTATCTTGTACCCTAGTGCTCTGCTAGGGTTTTCTCTTGTATCCTAGTGCTCTACTTGGGTTTTCTCTTGTTTCCTATTAGGGTTTCTATTGTGCCCTAATAGGGTTTTTCTAGTGCTTTGATGCGTCCTGCTAGGATTTTAATGTGTCATTTTGAGTTTTGATGTGCTCTGATAGGTTTTGAGAAATAATCATTATTTCCTTATCTTTTTCATGTGCCATAAAATACAATTCAACTGCCATGGTCGATTTGTCTGCTATAACGGTGAAGAATACTAATCCTAATGTGGGAGAGGAAGAAACTTTCGTAGTTCTTGATGCATCTGAGATCAGAAGACAAGCTAGTCTGAATACTACGATTCTATGGAAGTTTTGGAACCATTACAATCTTCGAATATTTGAAGGCGATACCCCAGATCTGATTCTTCAATCAACTATGAGTTTGATCCAAGAATACCACCAACAACATCCTTCTTAATTTTGCTTTTTATTTATGTGTTCTCTCTCCTTTAGTAATTTACATTATAATATTTTGATTATGTGAAGTTTCCACTTTCTTTGTTACCTTTTGGTTGTTCAAGTTGGACTCATCCTTTCATGTATTCATTTTATATTCTAATGGAATGAAATGCAACTGCCTTTGATAAAAAAAAAAAAAGATAAATTAAAAAGGCGATGTGCTTGTGCTTGCAGTTTTTAAAAGATGGGTTCTTTTGAAAGCATCTAAGGATGAGCTTTTCAAAGATGATTTGTGCTTATAGAAATTTAAAAGTCTAATATATCTACATTTATTATTAGATTTATATCTATTATTATTTTTTTTTAATTTTAAAAGTTGTTTTACCAAACACAATTATTGTTGCTTGTGCTTATTAAAAGATAATTTTTATTCGATTTTATCAAACACACGTGCTACGATTTTTAAAAAGCTATCTTTTAAAAAACGATTTTCATAAGTTATTTTCGAAAAGTAAAAGTTTTACTAATGCAAGTCTAAGAAGGAAGAAAAATAGAGAATAGAAAAATAAAACTTAAGAAATTAGGGGGAAAAAACTGAAGGTAGAGTTGATGAGAAGATAGAATATATAAATTATAAAAATTTAAAAGGTGAAATATAATGAGCACCTACCATTTATTCCCTTCCCTTCCTAATTACTTTGTGACACAAACCCCAACTATTTTCCTTGTGAAGAGAAAACCAAAAACTCTTATTTTGTGGGTTTTAACAGAAATTGATGTGATCTTTTTACCTTTGAATTTATAACAGTGGTCCATTTCATGAATCTTTTTTTTAGTTAGTTGAAAATTTTATTATGAGGCTATATAAGAACACCACACACCAAATGCAGGAAGAAAATAAAGGAAAGAAAAAGACTAGACAACAGCATAGAGCCAACAACTATAATAGTTCAGTGTAGTTTACTAATAATAGAAACACAGAATTAATTAATACCAAAAAGGAAAAAAGAAAAATAAAGACAGAATTAATTTTACTTTTGCACAATAATTATAGGAATTGGAAAAGAAAATAAATAAATAAATTTACAGAAAGAAGTGAGAAATGAATAGAGATGGTAAGATTACAGAAATGACCCTGGTCACGTGCCACCTATTTCCCTCACCAGCATCACTCTTCTGATCTTGAGCACTTGAGCTTGGTCCATTCTTAGCAGTAGCAGTTCCACCTTTATGAAATTATTATTATTGACAACTTCTTAGTGCTTTATTCATGAAAATCACAACAATATAATTATTATTATTATTATAAATATAATAGTAGTAATTACCACTAGAAGTAGTGTTGGTTTTGGTGGATTTTCCAAACCCCTCAAAAACCTTAGCATCAGGAGAGTTAGGTGCCAAATGCAAAAGATCTGAAATAATCCAAAACCAAACCATTTAAAATTGATATCTATACCAAACTAAATTGAAGTGATTTCATATAAGAATATGATCATCATCATACAATAGGCCTTGTTGTCATGTAACACCTCTCGCAAAAATATAAGTTTTTGGAATAAGTGATTTCTTTGAGATAACATGAGAAAATATTCCATTATAAGAAAATAAAATAAAAAGAAAAAATTAGGTATATAACAAAATTCATGCAAAATTATTGCCCGTAAAAACATATTAAAGAGTTACCAATTCATGTATCTTATTAGGCAAACATGGTCTACTTTTTTCTTCCTGACCGTTTAAATTTTTTAAAAGTAATAATTTCTTGAAAAAAATACTAAAATTATCCATTAAAGATCTGAACGTTGACAAAATAAACTATCCATGAATGAAAAAAAAAATTATTAAACCCTCAAATCTTTCATGGATAATCTTAATATTTTTTCTTAATTTCTTAACCTAATAGCATAGCATTTAGGAGTATTTTAATGTTACGTTCCTTTTCTTATTAGGTTAAGTTTTCGGAAGAAAAAATGATTTTATGACTGCCTCTGTAAAATACTAGGACTTCTATGACAAAAAAATTAGGGCAAGTCATCAAATGAAGATGTGAAAATCATCTTCATGTGAGGTTTTAGCCTTAAAAGCTACACTTTTAAAAGAAATAGCAACATTTTTAAAAAGGTAACGCTTTTATATATACTAAAATCTAACCATTCAATTTCTCATCCAATGGTTAAAATAAAAAAATATTCATATGAAGACAATTTTAGAATCTTCATGGTAGTATCCACCAAAATTTAAAACTCAATCTCCGTCCAACTCAAAAGAAATAAAAGAAAATTCAGCACAACAAAAAAAAATGCAAGAAAAAAGTGTGCGAAAAAATTCACGGAAAATCAAGAGAAGTTCTTACGTAAGGAGGAGTTAGAAACAAAAAGAAGAAACTTACCTACGCACTGAGAAATATTAGCAGGTGCATGACAAGAAGCAGGAAGTTGAACAGCCAAGGTAGCATTGATGGTAATGCCAAGGTTAGGATCATTGCGATCTTTGATGAGGATGCAGATGCATTTCTTGCTCTTATCAAGAACCACTTTGAGTCCACTGCAGCAGTCTATGGTTGGTGTCTTTGCTTCCCCACTCACGTACGGAATACACCCTGCTAGCCCAACCAGTTTGTCTGCACATTCTTCTCTGTCTTTCGCCAAATCACACCTTCCCAAACCAACTAATAACAACATCATTAACACTGCTACCCATAATAATCTTGAAGCCATTAAGTATGAGAGAGAGTTTTTGTGAGTGGGAGAAAGGGAATTTGATGGAAGAAGAAGAAGAAGAAGAATACTATAGCCCATAGTAGTAGCTGTTGTTGTGCCAATCGCTCTTTTATGCTTTGCTTGTGACTTTAGTTAGAGTTAGAATTTTTATTTATTTATGAGTAAACACGTCCCAATCATTTAGTTTCCCTTAATTGTTATAAAATCTCAATTCAATCTTAACAAAGCAGATCACCAAAGAATAGTAATGATGACGTGTCAGTTCATAGATATGATATTTGATACTATTATTTGACATATCATCATGACTATCCTTTAGTAACCTGACATAATGGTCATTTATCAAGTTTTTTTATTTGGTTGTCAATTTAAGATTTTATAATTAATAAAGAGTGATATGCTCGAATTGTAAATGCTCAAGCACAGAATTGGGTTACTTTTTATTTATTTATTACAAATTTTACTAATTTGGCTTTAGTTTATCCAAACTTTCGTTAAAGAGAATTGGATTTTTTTTAAAGAAAAAATTTTGAGAATCACACTGTACAATTAATATTATAGTCAATATTCATAATAATATTCGTTGAGGCATGCATGTATCGAAGGAAAACATGAAGTATGATTTTCATATTCTAATTTGCATATCATTAAAGAAATATTTGAAATAGTTTGTTTTAAAATATACATAATTATACCTAAGAAAATATAAGTATTTTTTAAATAAGTTTGTTGAAATTTCCTGCAGTAGTTTGGTTCCTAGAAAAATTGATTTTAAACTTGAATACAAGACTCTTAATTAAGAATCTGAGAATGCTTTTAGTTTTGCTTTGTTTTATGCTTTATAAGAAAATAGTTTTTTTTAAAAAAAAATATATTTGTATAAATTTGATTAAAAAAATTATGAAAGCACTTTTCAAAATTCAAATAGTCAGAATTAAACCCACCTAGGCACCATAAAGTTTATATTATCGTGATGAATAGGAGGTTGGTGACTTTAGTCACCATATATTCTTAATTCTTGTGTCTCATTAGTGTTAGTGGGGTCTTCCCTAGTTATCACATGTGACACAAACTTTGTCTCTAAATGGCCCCTACCCTATGATTCTGTTAGGTTTACTATTCTTCTAAGGAATTTCCCCCCTAAATTATAGGGATTAAAAATACTTTTAATTTTAATACACTAAAATTTGTAAAAATTTTAAAAGTTATTCAATTATATTTATTTTTGTGAATAATCATTCACAGAATCAAAGTAAAATAATGTAATTATTTTTCTAATATGATATTTAGATATGTATAAATTCCTATATATTATACTAAGAGTGCTGTATTTAAATTATATAAATATATATCATTTTGTAGAGGGGAAATGGTCAGCTGCTGTACGCACATTCTTCCATTCTCTTAATCTCTACTAATTATATTCTTTTAATTTAAATGATATTTGTCCTTATTTTTATTGTTTTATTAAATAATAAAATATAATACTAATCTATGTTTAACTCAACCTCCTTTAAACCACTGATTAAGGAGTTATGTATTTACTATCAACGAACCTCATTAGAACTCTAGAAGGTCAGATCAATTTAATGTATTCGATTTTTTTTGAGTTAAGCTCCAAAGTAGCTCTTAAATTTTTTTTTGGTAGCTCCTAAAATTGGTTACATATACTACAGTGAATAACATGGTTTTAGTGTTACTATAAGATTTCTAATTAGAAAAAAGTTTAATTTTAATACACTGACGGTGTAAAGTGTTTTACACAGTCATTCAATTAGATTCATGCATTTATGTGAGTTTAGAAGTAATACGTTTAAAAATTAATTATTTTTTATAATGTGATAACACTTAATTATTAGATGCATTTGTAAAATTCTTTTAGGTGCATATAAATTAAATTCTTAAAAAAATGGAGCAAAACTAAATCAAACAGAAAAATAAAAAATCGAATCTTACTTGTTTTTAGTAGCATTTTTGTTTTTAATAATACCTTATCTATTATGTATAATAATAAAAGATTTCACATTATAATAATCCATCTCTTTGCATCAAAATACAAAAAAAAAAAAAAAAAACTAAGTTATTATCATTAAATTTTGATTATAAATTTAAATCTGATTTGATTATAAGTTTATAACATCGATGTTATATGGCGGTAAGTAGGGCAAAAAAAAAAGTTGCAAAGAGATGGTATAAAAATATAAAAATAAAAAATAAAACCCTAGGATAAAATTGTCATTCTCTAATTATTTATTTATTTATTAAGAAGGCAGCAGTGTGTTGTGTAATGTGTAATGTACGGTATTAGTTGGTAAGTATGAGAATCATTATGAACTGTTGTGATAAATAACATCTCGATGAGAAGAAAAAATGATGTTATTTAAGTTGATAATCTGAATCTGACAACCCGTGACTACTTGAAACTATTTTATTTTCTTCATCCCGTGATTATTTTGGATCTACACGTCATTAACTACTTAATTTTTATCGTAATTGATATGTTGGACCCACATCAAAATATTGCTTCCGAAACTCAATACCCACAAATTCGGTTTCCACTTTGTCCGACGAAGGTAGCTAAAATCTCGATTAAACTCTTAAAATCTTTCGATGTTATGATTTTTAATGGATTAATCGATTTTACACAATTTATACTAAGTCAGATGATTTTACGATTTACATCTTTTTATGATTTTATGTTTTTATATTTTAATTTATTTTTCGATTCCACGTAAAATCTCAATTTTCTCTACCTTGGTCTTGACAACATAAATTTGAAAAGAAAACACACACCAAAGGTGAACCAGATCAATTATATAGGTATTGATCTAATAGTTAGCTTATTAGTTCAATTAAGTCAGTGTCAGAAATTTGATTCAACCTACTAGACAGCAGTAACCCTCAACCTTAAATGAAATTCAAATTTGCGATGAATTAATTATCAACCTGTCGGGTTGCATAATACCGTGAGAAACAAAAATAGCAATTGTGTACTTGAGCAAGATAGAGAAAATTGAACTTTTATGTAAAATCAAATAAGTAAATTAAATACATCAAATTTGAAATTGTGATGAGATTTAAATTGTAAAATCAGTTAATTTGTTTACCTTTATTTTAAAAGCTACATTAAGATCCTAGCTATTATAGTTTTTGAGGGACTCGATGTAAAATGAATTTTTTGAATTCTTTTTCTCGTAATATATCATTAAGTGAAATTAATAGTAAGGAAAATAGAAATGCTACATGACCACCGGCACAATTAATATTTTTTACATACTAATGAGCACATTTTTATTTATAATAATTTTATTTGTTCGTTAAAATCAGCCATTGTATTTATACATGAATGCATGTATAATTTTATCATTTTCAATGTGTATTTTATATTTTAAAATATATTATACACTAATGGTTGATTTTGATATGCAAATAGCACAACTTTTTTATTTGTTGATTTAACAAAAGATCCTAACACACTATCAAAATATATGTGCTGGCTAAAATTGCTGACTAACATAATAAAATTATTGGTTCTCAAGCATTTCCCAAAAGGAAATGTTTGGTTAAGTGATTAAGCATTGTCTAACTAAGTTGTATAATGTGTTATACATCTTTAGTGATGAGAAATATTTTTATTGAAGTTTGACCAATTTAGTTAGACTTTGTTATGGAAAAAAAAAATATATATGTACCATTATCCTAATAGAAAATATGCCACAGAAAATTTTGGGTGAGATTATATTTTGATAACACTGGTTGAGTTTTTTCTTTTCTCTTTTGTTTCTTGTTTTTTCCGTTTTTGATCAATTCATTCATTTGATGTTGTAGAAGATCACTCTACTTAAGGAACGAAGAATCATCTCCGGCTTTAAAAGAAGAAATTGACAGTATCATTTGGAAGATCTGGTCATTGATTCATAAAAAATAAATCAAGAACCAAGAACACAACAACAATTTTAGTAAAAAGGATATATGAATAATGAACTAGATAACTATATAATTAATCATTTGGACAAATCTCTCTAAAGAGACGCTTGGTATAAAGTAAACAATCAGAATTGCTGACAATATACTAAATTAAATTACCTTGCTTAGTGTTAAAATTGTAACTTTATCATATGCTTTCGATATAGTCAGACAAATAATTATATCCTAGATGTCATAGTTTGTCCTTGTTAATAGCTGAAAAACAAAACCACGATGACATGAAAAGATCATGATCTGGTTGATTACGCAGCACAAAAGAATCACATAAGATGAAAAAGATAGCAAGGAACCAAAATTTCTTCCTTAAATATTGTTGGCTAACCAAACATATGTGCAGAGTTTTCCAAGAGGACAATTTTTTGAACTACTGGGTTTAGTAACCAAGATTCGACATAAAATGGGACCAAATAAGATGACTATTTCGAGTACTTTCCCCCAATCCTTTTTTTTTTGTTGACATAATAAAGTAAAATTTATATGTTGCTGAAAAAAAGAAGCACGACAAATCAGAAGGAAAAGATAAACAGTTATGTGAAAAGGAAGATATCAATATAATCTGTTAAAGATTTGATCCTAATTAGGCTGTGTTTGGATACTAACTCTCGGATAGAAATACAGAGACAAGAGACAGACATATTAAGTCCCCGGTTTAAGCAAGAACAGAAAAACTGTGTATCTGTCACAACCAAACAAGTTTCTAAATCTACAGTCTGTATTCCAGTCTCAAAATAACCCAAACACAGCCTAAATTTTCACTGTCAATATAATCGTAGTGCTAACAAATTTTGTCATTTTCCTGGATTACCTTTCTGCCGCA
The DNA here is from genome assembly GCA_036250425.1 of Stylosanthes scabra. NCBI lineage: Eukaryota > Viridiplantae > Streptophyta > Magnoliopsida > Fabales > Fabaceae > Stylosanthes > Stylosanthes scabra. The sequence goes on along the minus strand of JASCZI010151046.1, from coordinate 265,641 downwards.
GAGGTGCAATAGAAGTAGGTGAAAAGGGATCATAAATCTGGTCGGCAGAATATGCTCGCTTAGCGAAAGCAACAGAGGGATTGCCAAAATTATGATTCGGGCCGGCCATGGGTATACCTGCCCATGTCCTCGGAGAAGGATAATTTTGCTGGATGTGCATGCTTCGTGGTACACCACCAGCCGTGGGAAAATTGGGCATTTGAGGAGGAGAAATGAAGTTCTTCATACCCATTTGTGGGGCTGGAGATCTAGGACCCAGTTGACCAGCATATGGGAATGCAGCTTGTCTGGGTGGAATCGGGACCGTGCCTGATCTTCCGCCAAAGGGGACGCCAGACGCATGAGCTTGAGTTTGATCAATCTGGTTGGGAACTTGTGTCCTTGGAAAAACTTGAAAACCTTTATCAGGCGCACCAAATATACCACCCTGGATAGTAGCTTGACCGTTCAGTCCGGAAGCCACTTGACTATCTGTGTTGGGCCGCTGTGATTGAAAAGTGAAATTTCCTGAAGTTGAGGCCATCAAGACTGGTGGCTTTACATGGGTGTGATAAGAAGAAACTCCAGAAGCAGAATTAGGCGTTCCTGATTGCTGTGGTAATGGACCTGACGGAGCCATTCCAGGTGAAGGAAATGAAAAAGGTCGAGACAAATGGTTTGAAGCAGGTACTGGTGGAAGCATTGCTCCCAAAGATGATGGGAGTCCAGGGGAAGTTCCTGATTGCTGTGGTGGAAAAGCAGGTGGTTGAGGCATTGTTGACATATTCGATTGTAATGGCCTAAATGCAACATCAGGTTGTGGATGTATAGATAGAGGTCTAGAGGGTGGAGCCATTGGCCCCATACTGTTCAGATCCGAAGACACTTTAACAGCGACTCCATTCTGTCCAGAATTGTTGCTGGGAGGGATAAAGGGGTGGTTAGGTAGTGGTGAAGGTGACATACCAGAAAGAGGTTGATGCATTGAAGACACTGATGTCTGGAGTTGTCCTACTTGTGCCGATTGGCTTAACGTAACCGGAAATGACATTGAAGCATTTGTTGGAGCTGAACAATTTTGTACAGATATTATTGAAGGATTTCTTGGGGGTCCAATTTGACCCAGAGGACTTGGCATCTGTGAATGCTGTAATATCTGCCTAGGAGGTAGTCCTTGCATAGAAGTTTGGTGATTTGGAGCAGCCATGTGGAATCCAGCAAAAGGTGCAGGTTGAATACCAAAGGCTGAAGGCACGTTTGAAGGATTCATTGTTTGTGACTGAAAATTGGGTGTTCTAGCAAGATCTGATGGATTTTGGTGGGGTATATTACCAGAAGCAATTACAGGATTATGAGACGGAACTGCCGAAAACCATGGACTGGAGTATTGAAGCTGATTTCCAGTCATTTGTGTGCCAGCTATTGCTTGTGCCGCAGCCTGATTTTCCAGACCCATAGAGACTGGACCAGAAGGTAGCCCATCTTGGGTTTGACTCAGAACATTAGTGCCATCACCAGATACAGAGGGTGTGGAACCAGAAACCAAATTTCCCTGAATAGAAAACAGCAACAGTTACATTAAATAAATAGTCAGAAAAAAGTGTAAAGCATAACTGAACTCGCCATAAATAATAAACATGTCATATTGTATAAAATGCCAACACTCACAGCTATAGAGGAAATTAGTAGTTCAATGATGGACACTGCTGCATCCACTTTATCAAAACTATCAGCTGATATATTGACATGCATCTCTTTGTAACTGCATTTGATATCAGTTCCTGGCTTAATTTCACCCTAAAAATGTAACAGTTAATCAAATGGAAGCAATTTCAAGACCGATGATAGTTATTTCCAGATAAAATCATGTTGAAGAAGTACTCCAAAATGATTGATGCGGAACAAAAAGCACCCTAATATTACTAAAGAACATACTTTCTCTCCAGTGTCTGCTTTGGTTCCGTGTACTTTAATCTTGGCACCAGTTTCCTGATATGCATGAATCAGATGAATCAGTTTCAAATAAATAAGGAAGCAAAATTTAATTTAGTAATAATCACTATCAGGACAACAGCTTGTTAAATTCAGATCATCAGATGTAGATACCAATACGATGGACCTTACCTTTTCGAGTTGCTTTTGATTATCACCTTCAGGTCCATATATAAGACCAATAAAATTGTACCCAGGATATTCTAGAACCTGTAATAATGGCATTGAATATGAGCAATCATTGTACTCTCAAGTATGAGCTATATACAATTGCATGCCAGATATCAGGGTTAGAGTTAAAGATATTTTATTATTTTAAAAACAATAATAAAACATTACAAAATTAAATTACAACAAAAGTATGGCAAATCCTAACATTAACAGATCAGAAGCAAAATCTTTTGTGTCATTTTACATTCTTACTCTAAACAGAGCTACGCCAATGCTCTAAATAGATTGCAACCTATGCAGAGTTTTATCATACCCCTCTGTGAAACTTTGATCCAATACATCTTATACTATGAAAGGGACTGAAATATATATCTAATTATAATCTCAAGGACACATTCTCCCTTTTCAGTAATGGGAGTAACGTTATGGGATAATTAATTATGCTTCTAAAAAAATATTGTAATTAATCTACAAAATTTAATGTACATAGGATTAACATGTTGTTAGTATTAGTAAATAGATGGGATGAGATGAAACCACACAACCCTTAATGTCATCACCACACCTTTCCCCATTCATGAAGAAAATGGCATTCTGTTATGGACTTGGGTATTATGGGGTACCCGAAGACCCAAACCGAGTAGTATGGGATGCTTAATGTTGCATTAAGGAGAGTGATTCTTTCTCCTTTAATAACTAGCTTATAAAGTATGATTTCTCACTTTCCTTACGTATTTAACGATGGTATTAGAGCCTAGGTTGTCGATAGCACGAAAGGGCTACTTGTAGGCTAGATTAAGGTAAACCCGAACATTGATAGCCAATGGCAATTGGTTACCATTGGGTCAATGTGAATAGAGTGAAGCCACCGTAGACGTCGCCTCTCCAGGATAGGTGATTGTTGGGGACTTGGGTATTGGGGCGTCCAAAATCCACGTTGAATAGTATGGAATGCTTAATGTTGTACATAAGGAGGGTTGTTCTTCCTCCTTAGCGTCTAGCTTCTAAGGTGTGGTTCCCCACTTTCTTACGTACTAACACAATCCTTTCCTTTCTACTCTCATTTTTCAATTGTCTTCCTTCTGGCGGAAGGCCTTCATCACCCCAGTTTCAGCAATTTGCTTCATCTTGTCAATCATTTTGTCAAGAAAACTTTTGCATACCTCCTTGCTTTCACATCTATATGAGTCTCCACACTAGACATAAGTGAAAAAACTCCAGTAAACCAAAAAGCAGCTGTGCTCTAGAGGGGAAAGACCAGAAGAGGGCTGCTTTGGGCTGTTTCTTGGATTGTTCGGAGGTGTGGAAACAAGGTTCCACGAGGATAAAAGTCGTCCTTAACGCTTGGGTTAGAGATTGCTAACAGGAAACTGACGGTGGGCTGATTTATCTAGAAGGATCTGAATGAGACAAGGTTGGTACAAAAGTTTGAAGTCAGCCAAAGTGTACTCTTGGACCTAGAAGTTCCTAATAGAACTCTATAAGTATTTTGAAAACTAAAGCTAAAGTCTTGTTATGTATTTTAGTAAGAGTGACAAGGTGAATGCTACGGTGGCCCGTAGATGTTTGGAGCTTTAGTGATCCATGAAGGTTTTAGGTTAAAATACTTATTATATCATTGGTAAATTTGATTTAACTTGGCATTATCTCTTTTTATATCCACCCTCTCATCTCCTTCTTCCCTAACCCAGTGCCCAACTACCACCATCCCCAACTTATCATCTCTTTCTGGGCAACCCCTACCCAACATTATTCCATGCCCACCACTTCTCCTTCCATTGAACCTGTCAGTTTCAGTTTAGGCAATCTCAAAAAATTGTTTTGCTTCAACCCATAACAAACACCTTTCTTGAGCTTCCATTTTCACCTATCAGCCAAGGGCTTTTGGTTGCCATGGAGAATGCAAATGTTGAAAAATATAAAAAACTTGGCTTGTTGGAAGTAAATTGTATTTGTTCTAGTTCATTTTTAAATTCATTTACCCATTAATTGATTGACTGAGATTATTGGTGAGTGACAGGCGTGGTTAACTAACAATTGGAGGGTAAAAATTGTTGAAGAAAAGTCTTCATACTGGGATTGTTCTCCTTCTTCTCAACTAATTTTACAAAACTGTGCTACCAAAACAATATAATTACATTTTATGCCACCTCTTATACAGCCGCATGATCGCTTTTTATGTTAGCATCCAATGACTAAAACAGGTCACATGTAGTCATTCCTACCTAGTGAGATAAGGTTTTTTCGTTGTTTGTTTGTTCTTGTATATTTTAATTTAGAGCCATGAAATAATTGTTTTCCTAAGGTCAGCTAGTAGCAACTCATAGGGCAACGGTATAAATTGACGAATGAATAAATCTTTTTTCTTAAATATAACAAGTTAAGAATGGAAACTAAATGGTACTTTCTAGCAGAGTTTCACAATCGATACTTACAGGCAAAGAAATGCTGGCCTCTTTCAACAGCGGCTTAAAACCAGGAGGAGGCTTGTAACTAGGGTCTAGTTTTAGTATTTCACCTGGGGATGATCAAAATCAAAATTATTACGGAATAAGCAGCAAATGAGAGTTAAAGAAGAGAAAAAAGGATACAAGGAGGAAAACTAACCTATTGCTTCCCGCTTTTCATATTCGAGCATTTCTGACTTCTTAGTACCATAAATAACATCAGTGTATATTTTAGAATAAACAAGTATTGGAAAAATAAGAGGAAAATTAATTACTAAGAATAGGGTCAATTGGTGCTAACCTTGCTATTAATTTCTGGGTCATGGTTGCTTTGATCTCGATATTGTGCCTGTAGTGGTGAGTTCTGAGGATTCCCAATCTCCGGTCTTTCTGACTCCAACTGCTTTGTAATTTGATTCACTCGAATCTACAGAATGTGTGCAACAAACACGGCCATATCACTGGTTGACACACTAGACACGAGCTTTGTATGCAAAATATTTGCATGGATGCAAACACAATCGCAGCCAACTTATAAGGGACTTCTAACAGTACCTAGCTAAGAAGGAATGTACCACACTAAAGAATGGCAATGCTACTTGTTTACTGATATATCAATCCAATGGTAATATATTTAAATATATCTCAAACTACAAAAACTCAGCGATTAAGCCTATGGAAAGCACATATGGAGAGGAGCAGCCTGAATATTTAGTGAGGATAAGTCTCACAGACACCCACAACGAGAGGTAATGCATAGTCATCAATCAACACTTAAAATAAAAAAACCTTAATGTTAAAGTAGAATACTCTCAAGGAAATCAACAACTATTTAGGTGGGAAATCTTTTCCCCCAAAGGAAACACACACACAATAGAGTGAGAAAGAGAGAACGAGAGTGTTAGGATCAATTGAAACTGGTGTCAATTTAATTGAATTTTACACCATTTAATAACTTTCTTTGTGAGGGGGAAAAATTCAATTAGAAGCTTATATGTTATCAACCATCTCTAAAAAAATTAATCACAATCCAAAATCGTTTGCTGTTCAAAATATACATAAATAAAAGGTTCTTCAATTATATGCTTTTGATCTTCATTATAAGTTACAGCAATTCAATTGTTTAATCAATAAAATATAAACATCCTATACAAAGGTATGGTTTATGTAACTCTTACTTAAATTGACCCCTGTCATATGACCCTAACTCATATATATATATATATATATAGTATTATTTGAAAGGATTCAGAAAATACCTGTAAAGCTAAAGCCTTTGCCTTCTTCACAGCTGCATCCTGTGTCAGATCAGGTCCCCATTTTGTTTTCCTCACAATTTGTTTTGAAGTTTCTTCATTGATGGCTCCAGTGACCCCATCTTTTTTAGTCCCTCGGAAAACAGGAACCAGTGAACCTGATAATTTATTTTTGGGGATGACAAAACCAGATTTTGCAGCAAATAAAGAGAGCTTTTGGCCACCAGAAGGTGCTGCAGATGATGCTGCAGACATCTTGGGAGTTTCAGCAGCAGATGTTACATCAAGCTTTGTGCTCATCCCCTTATACAGTCACTTTTCACAAATAAGGCCAATTTGCAAAACATCATCAGCAAGAGAGAAGCCAATCTACAAAAAAACCAAAATACTTCTTTTCACCGGCTGCTTATATATACAGCAATGCTTTCATATATAAATCACAATACTTTAAAATACAGACGAGTATATGTTCCATTGTGTAAGGAGATATTCATATTCTTAACTTCTAGATTCTCTTTACAGAAGAGAATGTGTAGATTCTTATTGTGAGTGCTTTGTTGAGAAATTTAAAGCCTGAAAATTTCTTTATGCTATGACAGTTTTTCAGGTCTTTTAGCACTTTGGCATCTTCTATTTAAGTCTTCCTTCCTGGATAGACATTCCTAAAATTGAAATTGTTAGCTTGTTACAACTTGACCTTATTGAGTTGCTCCGTTTTTTATCTTCCTAATTCCAATACTTTGACAGACATATCAATTACATCTTTCAAGTGATCAAGTCCTCTTTACTCATTGTAGCAATGAATTGCAAAAGCACATAGCACTAAAGTGACTCTAAGCCAGAAACTTATAAGTGCCTATTTCAACTGCTGTGTTTTATCACCAGTCCTCATAGCCCTACATACCCTACTACCCTGCAATAGCATCAACCAATAATCTCACATGGACTTTTCAACCTCCAAAGGTTTACCTAGATCTAGATTCCTCATTATATAGGCACGTATATTTGACAGTAAAAACATTGATGATGACAGCAGAATGCTGACTTAATCAGCTTAAGAAGGAAAAGTCAACTTCCCCAAAATGTGGAACAGAAGTTAAAGACTCTATGACCACTGTCTATCAACAAAAGAACTTGTACTCCTCATGCCATGAAATGTAGAAAACTATAATATTCCCTGAAAGAATGAACCGAAAGAAAAAACAGAAAAATGTCTACCTTTCACAAAACTTGGGGACACAGAATGAGAACGGTTAAAAATTACTCCCCATGGATATAACCTAAAGTAAAAGCAGAAGGCCAGAAACATAATTGTGAATTCGAGATTCGTATTGGAAATGCAGTAGACACACCTCATCCCCAACAAAATGAACAAAGTAACACTAGATTAAATGATGTTCCAGAAACAAGCTCTCTTTCATCAATGATACAACTAGAAGAAGGCATAATTTTCAATCACAGTAAAATCTAACAAAAACAAAAACTAAGAATAATAAAAAAAAAAGGCTCATGTAAGTGTGAAAGTAAGCATAACAAAAAAGCAAAATACCCCGAATAATAATGTTCTAATTGGTGAGAGTATAATTCTTAGTTCAAAGAAACTGTTCTAACTTCTAAGAAATTATATACATGGAATAACATAGTAGGCATGGAAATGCAGAAAAGAAAAATGATGATAACTAACATAGATATGGAATTTTCTGATATTGTTCATATAAGAGTAACAGAATCTGTTTTCCCTTCAACTGATTCTGTTACATGTATTAATTCATGAATTCAAGAACTCATAAATCACTTCAAATACATGCATAAAACACCAATACGCTGATGAGAAATTAATGTTGTTCAAGAGCATCTTAAGTCTTTAACCTAATTAAAAAAGAAAATAGGAATTGAATCGGAAATACGAACCTGTTTGTTTATCGTTTGAGAGAGAGAAGAGTGAATGAGTGGGTTATGAATCTGAATTGAAGTATAATAGCGATGAATCACTACAGTAATTGTGGTTAAAGGGGAGGTTCTTCAATCTTCACAACTATGCAGTAGCAGCTTCCGCAACTGTGAAAAAGAAAGGGGGAATTGGTATTTGACTATTTGCATCAAATCGTTTTAAAATCTTCACCTTCCTACAATACTATGAGTTATGATAAAATTAAAAACAAACATGCTACAAAAATATCTAGGGATATGGGGACTACTGGACTAAGGAGATTTCATCACAAATCTTTTGTCTAAATTAAGTGCACTACATCTTTATGAATATTAAGATGAGTAATGGTATAGAACCAAAGTTAGGAGCCAGAGAGCTAACGAGTGTAATTAGAAAAATAGTGAATGATAAAAAAGGAGAAAAAAAAAAAAGAAAAAATGATATTAGCTCCTAAAACTTTTTCTATTAAAATATATACTTATCTATATATAAGATAAAAAAGTATTATTTACTTAGACCTTAAACAAAAAATTTATTATGAATGTTTTGAAATTCATTAACATAATAAATAAATAAAATATAATTTACAGTGAAAAATTATCTTAAGATAATTAGTTAAAAATAATAATAAAAAAAATAAAGTATTATTTTTGTCTCTAACTTTTGAGATAAAATTCAATTATTTATATCTTTAATATTTTAAAATTGTATCAATCTTATCATCCAGTTAAATAATACTAAAAATAACTAAGGAAGCCATATACTTATATGTTAGTTCACAACACTAAAATATTATAAGTGACAAATCCACTTCATTTGTATTCACTATTATTTCTTTCATTGTACGAACATAATATAAAGATCAACAGAAAAAAAAAAAAAGACATAGTGATTCTATTCTTTATCCAAATTATCTTGAGTTGTTTGAATGTGGTCTAGGTAAATATTACATTTAAAAAATTATTGATTAATTAATTCTACATTTGGAAGAAAATATTATTGAGATTTATACTTAAATAATTGACATTAGGACATCATTGATACGATTTTAAAACGTTAGGGATATTTTTAGAGGAATAAAAACAATGCTTTACCTAAAAGAAATTTATTGGAATGTTAAGGATAATAAATTATTGTGAGCCTTTGTTTATAAAACAATGCCGCATTTGAAAGAAGAGAAATTCTTGATAGCCTACATATTTAGGAGTCAACGGGAACCTCCATCTAAACCCTAATTGTAACATCCCAATATTAGTCAACCACGTCCGGGCATACTTGGCCAACATCGAAATATTACGGACGTCCGACAACTAGCAAATATCACTACTTTTTAAAACCGTTACAGTTTATATTCAAAATAGAGCCAGTGACCATCATACAAATTTTGGTTAGTTCAAAATATAATTATACATATACTTAATCAAATGGTTCTCTACTTTTTACAACAGAACCTGCGAAGCTTAGGTTCAATTTAAGATACAAGACTTTATCTTATTCCCTAGATCACATCCCTAGTTCTCCATACAACCACAACAGAAGACTCGAACTTGCGGAGATACTAGACTCGAAGAATCCGAAGGAACGCTTTGCCAACTTTCCAAGCTTGAACCTGTACCTGAAAAGCCTGATGATATATATACGGAATGAGAATCCCCAACCCATGGATTCTCAGTACGGATAAAGCGCCAAAACTACAATAAATAATCTAGCAAGATCACACGAGGCAATCCTACTCGTCACTCGGGTTTTACATTCCTCACGCACGTGACATACAACTCTTAGAATTCCATCCCAGTGATCTAATGCTATAGTATTCTCTTTTCATCCTCATTATTTATTTCTCTCAATGACCCCAGAGCTCTATCTCTACATTGGGTCATCCCCATATCTTTCTTCCTAATTATTCACTCCATTATCATTACTACCCTTATCTCTTCTATGTCATACACTCACACGAGCACAAGCAATCACATACATACAAACACGCAAGCACATGAATCAAGTAGCAATTACAAACAACATAAACAAGTAGGCACACCCAAGCAATGCCACACAAATGCATATGATGCATGCCTGTCCCTACGGCCAATGAGCTCATTAGGTCGGTTATAAGGCCATCCCGATCTGGTCCGGTAACTAACCAATGGACCGTCTCTCTGAAAGCACACCAGGAGGAAAAC
>JASCZI010151046.1:216105-246335 GCA_036250425.1 Stylosanthes scabra | reverse complement strand
AAACCTATAACAATCAACAAGATTCTTTGGAAAGAATTAACATGTCACATATTCAATCTCAAGAAAACCCTATTAGATTATTAAAGATTCTAATGCACATTAAATCGCATGCTCATCTCTAAGTCACATGAAGAAATATGAAATGATTCTTGAATATATTTGAATGCCTATTTTCTCAAACTCAACAATTCAAATCATGGAAGATCTAATTATTTCTCAATACATTAAACCTTTAAAGACTAAAATCAAAGAATCAAACAAGATGCAAACCAATCATCTATGTGATAAAAATACAGATTCATACATGACATATTCATTCAAATTAGTATCTCTAATGCAATGAACAAACATGAAAGATCATTCTTGAATTAGTTTATGACATCAAGATTAATGCTAAATCAAATTTTATGTCACTTATTCAATTTAACATCAATATTAACAATTCACAAACATTCAAATAATATGTTTAATCTCATGAACTAGTATAGAAATTAAACTAAAGGAAGAACCAATTATACCTCTCAGTTAACTTGATTCTTGAATTGATGAACAAGAAGAATCCTTTGAATTTGATGAGAAACTTGCAGACTTTGATTAGAATGATGGGTTAATCCATTAGCTTGACAGTGAACAGAGCTCCTCCTCCTCAATCTTTATGGTGTTTAGCCACTCATGATTATGAATGACTCAAGGAAAGTGATGAACGTGAATCTTAAATTCATGAGAACTATGAATCTTGGATGTAAAAATGCTATGAAGATGGTTTTTGAATGTATGAACATTCAAAGAATTTGAGAGAGAAAAGAGAGAGAGCAATTTGCTAAGAGAATTCTGAATGAAAACTGAGTTACTTCATTTCTGTCAATTTGGTTACTATATCTAGGTGACTTCAATGATTTCTAATCTAATCTCTAATCAAAACTGAAAATTAGATGTAATGATGATGTCCTAAATCATTAGAATTCACCTATTTATAGATTTACATAATTTAAATGAAATACAAATTAGCTTTTAATGAAATTACATTTAAATTACACTTTACTGCTAAGTGCAGCAAAGCTGGCGCATATACTTGGAAGCTGGCGCCTATACTTTGGTGAAAACTGATGAGACATGCGCTTATACTTAGGTGAAAACTAATGAAAACAAGCGCATATACTTTGAGCTGGCGCTTATGCGTGAGCTAGTCTGGTTTGATGTCAAAGTATATACTTTGAAATACTTGGGAACTCAAGTATATACTTTGGTTCTCATAATCCAATTCTGGCGCCTATACTTGAGTATCCACGCGGCCACGCCTATACTTGGGCTTGTTGCTCCAGATTTCTGTTTTCTCTATTTTCTTGCATTTCAAGCTTCCTTTTTTCATTTTTCCTAAAATAATCAACAAACTAATCACAGTATCTAAATTGATTCAATTATTGATCAATTACAACAAATATTAGCTAAATATATAATGAATTATGCATGAATATAGAAGAATAAATCCTTAATGATTCTTATGCATCAAATAATATTAGTGTTTTGTTATATTTTAATTTTGAAATTTGTGTATGTTTTGGGTAGAATTTGAATTAGAAAAGATCTAATTTCACACAATTTTATAAACACTCTTATTTATAGTTAAATTATTATTTTTCTCATATTTTAATAAAGAATTGGTAATTAATGTTTTTGTTTTATAAAATTTAAAAAAGTTATTTAACCCTTGTTAATTGGGTGCACCTTTCTTACATTACTAATTCTTTTTTAAAAAAAGGTTTATTATTTTATTCAAATAGAAGTAGTTAATAATTATTTCCTTTTTATTTTTTTCAAAATCTCCCTTAGTTACGTAAGAATTGTATCTGACTCCTATTCATCGTAAGATTTAACTAAGTAGAAAGACAATTATTTTAGTATCCTTCGAAAATGAGATAAATAAATGACTTTCTCTTATATATATGATATCCTTCGGGCTCTTTTTTTTGGACCAAAACTCGTAGGCACATGGTTTTTGTCCTGGTCTTATTACATATTTACATGTAATAGTAACTGATTTCATACTCTCAACTTTTCGTCCCCTTGCTTACCCAAAAAAATATTTTCGTCCCCTTTATTAAAATTTAATAATTGAAAACTTGTCTCTCTATTTTTACTTTTTATACATTTTTCCTCGTCTCTTTTACACATTGTTTTTCTTTTACATATTATTTCAGAGAGAAGAAGAGCTAGGTTCCTCCTGTATTGCATCATCATTGCTTCATCGCTGCCACCGCACAACAATTACTGCCGCTACTGTTTGCCATTTAATAAACCTCCAGTTCTCATTGTGTTCTTGATGACTGTATTGCTCGCTGTGAGCTCTTTGACATTTTGCCATGTACTTGTTATTAGATTTGATTTGTATTAGAATCAATTATTCTCAACATCTGGTGAAACCAAAAGTCTTTATATTATTATTAGATTTGATTTGTGTTGGAGAGGTACTAGTTGAATTCTCATGGTACTTTAAAAAGTTTTCTTAGTTAAAATTGCTTTTGGTTAAAAAAAAATAATAACAGAGTGAATTCTTTTAGAGATAAAAAATTAAAATGAGAATGGAAAAGCCATTAAAAAAAATTCCAAAAAAAAGCATAAGGAGAAAGAATCTTGATGATGAATGCCATGAGACTCTTTTCCCTGAGAAAGCATCGGTAAAAGACAAGAGGAAGTTTTAGAAAAACAAAAGTACACGAGCAAATACTTAATTATTAATTTTATTAATGGGGTACAAAATGTAAATATTTTTAAGGTATTTTATTAGGTGACTACTACCGTGAAGAGAAATAAATGAGAAAAGAATGAAGAGGGATTACATCAAGGGTCAAGATGATTGAAGATGTTGTGATACACATAAAGTAGGTGCACACTACACAATAAATGAATGCACCCGCGTTGCAATTGCTATTGCAATTGAATGAATTGTTGCAGAATTTTTTTATAAATAAAAGATATTTACAAGATTGCATTGATGAAAATAGCAAAACATCCTTACATGGGTTTTGCAAAAAATGAAAATAAAAAAAGCACAAAAGATAAATGAAAAGGGGTAAATCCAAATAAATTAAGAATTTGCAAAATAAAGATGAAGAGAACACAAAACGCAGAGAATGTTTAACATTGTCGGAAGAGGGTGAGAGAGGATAATCTCTTTGCAGGCTCATTAGCTTGGGCCAGAATGACAAAAATAATATTCTCTATCTTCTTTAACATATTTCGAGATTCCTAAATAAATGTGACTTTGATCATACAAGTTGGAAAAATATTTTAGAAGAATATAAATGAAAAAAGTGTAGAAAAAATATATTTAAATGAGTATATATCTTGTGCAAAGTGTATGATACAAGAATAATAAAAAAGTCAAACTTAATTATAAATGTTTTTCTTTTAAAATTTATTGTTAACAGGGATCTAATTACAAATTTAAAAATGATATAAGAACTTAATTAAAAAAGTATATGAATCTATTTAAAAATTTGGTGATATTACAAGAATTAAATAATCAAATATGTTTGTATTTGTGGCAAATGCTATCATGCTCTAGAGAAAATAAAGAATAAAAAAGTGTGGATAACCAATATTTTTCTAACCAACAAATCAACTAACAACAATTAGAACATCCATAACCACTATCTATAGAAGATTCATAATAAAAGTTAGAACATCTTAAACCTAAAGCAACCAATAATCAGTCAACTTTGTATTTTTTAAAAATAAAACATTCCAAACTTAAAAAAGTAGAACATTTGATTTAAGTTGTTAGTTGATGTTGGCTAAATTATATTGGTGGACGAAAGACAAGGGAAGTCTCAGGGTCTGATAAGAACATCAATGTTGGTGGACGAAAGACAAGGGAAGTCGAAGAAAAAGAGCAAGAAAGTATCATCCTCTACATCTGAATCAGAATACATGGGCTCCAGTCATGAGTCTGAATCCGAATATGAAGTTGATTCGGAGTAGACAATGTCTCAAATCGTGGTTCAGGTGGAGAGGACAAGACCTATAAGGAACGACTCTGCCTCCAAACGTCAGCCCTTGGCATGTAAAACTACATCTAGATCTGAGTAAGTTTCTAAATCCGCTTCGGGTTTCATTTAATATCTATCTTGCTTTTGCTAATAACATCCGTTTCGATTTTATGGTTGAGAGGACAGACACACGATTGCTCAGGTGATGTCCTTCACTAAAAAGAAGAGGAAGGGTCTGGAAGAAGAAGGAAGCAAAAGCAAGAGATCAAAAAAGGCAATTGAGGTGCCTCTAGTAGATTCTGCCATTGCAAGCCTTGGAGATAATGAATCCAATGCTAGTAGTGGCAATCTACTTGTTGAGAATGATGAACAACTCCAGCAACAACCACAACAACCACCTCCATAACAATCACTTCCGCAAGAAGAGGAACCACCACATCATCAACCACCATCACAACAAGAACAACATCAACCATCTAAAGAACAATAAGAACTCATCGATATCTCCTCAAGCTCTGAGGGAGAGCCTGAACCAACACCAATCAGGGTGTTGGTTCCTAAAATCGAACCGGATATGCAATATTCACCAGGTGAAAGGCTCCTAACAGATACTTTGATGAGTATGAGTAAGGACGAGCAGCGACCTCCACAAGAAGAGGTAAATGGACCTGCTCATAATCAAGAACAAGAACAAGAACAACAACAACAAGGACAAGAACAAGAACACCAACAACAATAAGAACAACAAGAACAACAACAACAACAACAACAACAACAAAATCAGGAATCAGCTTCTCAGTCAGTAGTTGAAGTGGTGTAAGTACTTAAAATCCGTCCTTTATTTCGTTTAATATCCGCTTCACCTATTCATGAAAATCCGCTTCGCTTTTTATTAACATATTTGTTTTTTATTTCGTTTAACATTCGCTTCACCTAATCATGAAAAATCGCTTTGCTAGTTATTAACATGTCAGTTTCGACCTAACATCAATATCCGTTTCGGATTATGTTCACATGCCTGTCTTCCCACTCAGGAGGTGATTGACATCTCTTCAGGCTCCGATGATGACAACGAGCCCCGGCCACAGCCCATCAAAATCTTGGTACCTAAAATCGAAGATTGTCTGGTGTCCTCCCCAAGCTCGAAGTTAATAATGGAGGTGCTTATGAGCACGGGTGACGATGAGGTTCTAGATCCTCAACCGGAACCCCAACCTGATCCCTCCGTTCCATCCTTCAACTTGAACTTGGGATTTCCAACGCCCTCTGGAACACAAGATCAACCCCCCACAACACTGAACGAGGAGTTTCCACTAACTGCTCGAATAATGGCAGTTATTAACAGCATGGATGAGCATGTTAGTGGACCTGAACCTACAACAGCTACCCCCCAACCCACTCAAGCGGTGCCAAAGGGGGGGAACGACTATGAGGGTGGCTACTTGGGAAACGGTGCCAAAGGGGGGGAACGACTATGAGCCTATATTCAGGTTAAGGGGGCCCCAAGTCCTGGAGGCAATTAGGTACCAATTCATGTCAATGGAACCAAAATCATACATTGACATAGGGGTAAGCTCATCTCATCTGCACTACAATAATCTCCTTACCAATGTTATATTACTGATTTTTTATGTTATAAAGATTGTTGGGCTCATGTGCCACGTGCTGAATCGAGAGGAGGCCGATCGATATGAAAAGCTGGTGTACTGCCTTCCACCTGAGATATTGGTAAGAATCCGTTTCGGGATCCATATTAAATATGTTTCAATATATTACATAAAATCTGCTTCAACAGTTTAATCTGTGTTAAAAATTCCCTTCAAAATACATATTAAATCCGCTTCGTTATTAAATCCTGTTTGGTTTTTTATATTTTCAGCAAATGATGTTCTTCACTCATGACCACAACTAGATGGACAAGAAGAAGTGAAAACCACACGAGATCCGCTCATTGACTAATCATAAGGAGTATCTCGATTACATTGACAGGGAAAAAACTCGTCTCCCATAGATTTGTAAGTGCATAGTATCCTGATTTAAAACTTAGTCATTGTCTCCACCTTATAATTAGCTAATTAAATTTGTTCTTATCATGCAGGTGTTTGCACCTGTGCTATATTTAGATCATTGGTGGTTGTATGTTCTGGATAAAACTATTCCAGAGATGTTTGTTCAGGATTCAAAGAACATATCCTCCCCAACAGACGAGAGAACAACTCTGAACAAATTTGGCGTAAGTTTCGTCTCAACTTAAAATTATAAATTTTTCTTCAACCACGTTCGTAAATCCGCTTCATCTTGTGGTAATGATTATTCTTAGTTCTGACTACCTTTAATTTTGTAACCTTTGTAGTCTAACATACTGAATCAACTGCTGAAATGGGATGGAGCTCCATCCATCCTGAAGAAGGGTTCATGGTCTTTGCCAACAAGATATATCAACGTTCCTCAGCAGCCAAATAACTATGATTGTGCAGTCTTCGTCATGAAATGGATGGTGTAACACTCCAAAACCGATCAACCAAGTCGCGAACATGTTTGATCAATTTCGAAGCGCTACGGACAGACGATAATACACAACTACTAAATCCGAACACTTCACACGTATCCGAACCGTATACAAATTTATAACTGTTTTACTTATATAAAATAGAGCCAAGACCACCAGAATTACACACTGTATACACATATACAAAAGTAATTTATACTTAATACATATGGTCAGACAATATACATTTGAACCTGCGAAGCTTAGGTTCACTACTGAGTTTCCAAACTCTAATTCCTACACAATCCGACTCTACTAGTTCTCCACAATACACAGCGGAAGACTTGAACTCTTGGAGAAACTAGACATCCGACCTTCTTCATGAACACTTCGCCAACTTTCCAAGCTCGAACCTGTACCTGAAAAGTCTGATAATATACGGAGTGAAAATCCCCAACCCATGGATTCTCAGTACGGATAAAGCGCCAAACCTACAGTATTTATCCTAGCAGAACTACACGAGACATTCCTATACATCTCTCATTTAGCCATGTTGGTTAGTTTCACCTAAAGGCCTAGCCTTACAACACTACCATAGTACTCATCCTTCCCTCTCGTATCCTAAGTTATAGTCTTCTATTCCTAGTCATCATACTTCACAAAGCAGTCAATCAAACACACAAACATTTATTACAAGCAAACAATACAAACACATAGCAATTAGCAAATAATAAGCAATTAGGTACACCCAAACAATGTCAAACAAATGCACATGATGCATGCCTATTCCTGCAGGCTACGGTGAGCTCACCCGGTCGGTTATAATAGCCATTCCCGATCGGTCCAGTACTAGCGCCGGACAATCATCGTTCGTACTTCCCCGGAGGACCAATCAGCCGGCCCCGATCGTAAACGATCTCTCATCTCATAATCATAAATAAATGGGGGTTCTCTTCTCTTTCTCAATGACTATAACCTAGGTTGGTAGCCGGGACGATGGCAGGAGGCCCCCCTGCCGCTACCGTAAGCCGCGACGTTAGCTTTTGTCCCACGTGGAAACAACAGCCCCACAGACACTTACTACTCCCGATGTTCTGCTGTTGTCGTAAGCCGAGCTCTAGTCCTCTTGACCCCTCGTAGACCTAGGATCACGATTATGATTTTATAAAGCAAGGGCGTACTATGCATGAGATGTAACCACTGAACGTACTCGATAAAACTCTTAGAAACCAGTTTGCAACAAGATGGAATGGATTCCGAAGGGGTAGAGTCGATTCAGAGGGATCCTCAAACGTTAAATTCAAAAGTTCAGTGCTAACAAATCGATTCAGCGATTAGCCGACTCGACTCGAAGTGGCAAATTTCTAAATGTTTTGAAGATCGAGTCGACTCTGGGTGCCATCGAACCGATTCAACAAGTCACTTTTGAAATCCTTTACTCACTGTGGAAAAATGAATCGGTTCGACACCATGCCGACTCGACTCGACTGAGGTTGAAAGCTATTTTCCAAAGTCCACGATGATCGAGTCGATTCCACAAATCACGAATCGATTTAAGATGACAAGTTTTGGTTTCTGGACAAATACGAATCGATTCACTCTCCTTGAGAGTCGATTCGATGTTCGTAAAAACTCGTTTTCACTTCCAAAATGGCCCAGCGAATCGGCTCGGTCTCCACCCGAATTGATTCACCGCAGCTCAAAACCTTCATTTTCTGAAATCAACTTCTCAAAACTCATTTGCTCCACAAACCAAAACCTATCCTTTCGAAAACTAGTTTATGTTAAACCATTCCCCTTCTGAAATCCCTCCTTTCAAAAACCATATCACGTTCCAAATCATCAACCCACTGAAACCTCATTTCTTTCATCAATATTTTCTTCGAGCCTCTTGCTCAATCATCTCATTTCTCAAGGAATTCCCCTCTCATGCATAACCCTTAAGTTTTCAAAACAATGGTAGGCACAAGGCCTCAACCACAATCAACACAATCATGCATTTTTACTCATATATCACCAACAATCATTCACATAGTCACATAGCACATACAAACAACATTCTCCTATCGTATTTCTCAATTCCTTCATTCCTATATCAATATATATCTAGGTCCAACTAACCTAGGTAATTATACTAGATTAAATAGTGTAGACTTGAATCTAAATCCGTACCTGGACGCCAAGCTCAATGCTATCACGCGATTTCTTTCGCGCCATCGAGTATCCAAGCACAACAAATCAATGTTCTCATGCTCAATCCTCCATTCCAACCTCTAATTCGCCATCTACTACACCTATTATACACAATTCAAGCATAAAATAACAACCAACACTCAATTACCACACAAAATCTCTAACTAACCAAGGACTAGGGTTGGAAACGTCTCACCGGAGATACCCAAGCTTGTGGGAATCGATCACCAAGTTCCATAATGCACTAAATCATTGCCTAAATCACAAGACTCGAAGACATGCAAGTGGTGATTAGCTAAAATTAGAGCAAAACATTGGAAGGAAGAAACGAGTTATGAAATGGCTCACCCACGAATGGCATGTAGGATAGTTTCGAAGAGGATAGCGAGAACTTCGCGTAGCCATAAACCGTGCGTCAATCGGAGCTCTGGATCAAAAGTTATTGCAATCGGAAGTTGGCGTGAGCGGCGGAAGAATTGATTCGAACCAGTTCTGGAACCAATTCTCCACCAGCTCTCTCTCTCTCTCTCTCTCAATTTCAGCGTGTTTGATTTGGAAAATGAGCTAAGGGCCGGTTATTTTCCCTATTTATAGCCACTTAAGAGTGGCAAACTTGTAATTTTATGGTTTGGTCCGTCTCGGGCCAAACTTTTAGCGAAGGTGTACGTATTTGTGTCCTAAATGTTATTTATTTTACTAACGTGTGATTTTACCAAGTCCCAATAGTATTCCGAAATACTCAATTTAATCATTGCGGTCGTGGTTAAAAATACGGGGCTCATAGATGGAGTTGATAGATCCAACCAAATTAGCCGGGTGCTGCACATACAATATTAAACAATGGACTGAAGTAAGTAATCGAATCTCCAAGTTCTGATTTAAGCTTTTTTCCGTTTCAACTTTCTTATATCTTAACTAACATCCCTATTTTTTTTTTACTTCAAATTGTAGCCTATGCTCAATGAATTCAGGATAAAACTCGTCAAGAAGATAATCATGAGCAAGAAGAATTCAATGAGGGCAGATGCAATAGCTACTCTTCGAAGTCCATTCATTCCATTCTCAACTCCTGATTTGCCCACCAAATGACATTTAACTTTAATTTACAAACAATCTAACTTATCTGTTATTTTATTTGTTTATATATAGTTTGTAATTAAAAAATTTAACATATCTGTGACATATATAGTTAGTTAGAATATATGTGATAATATATTTGCTCTAACGTTTATTATTCATTAAGATACATTTATTCGGTTAGATACACATTTTGTATATTTCCACTCAAAACCGCTTAACCTGAACTTACAAATCCGTTTCGCCTTGTTGATTTCGTTTTACAAATACATGTAAATGCATAACATATACCACTTAACACATACTTAATCGGATATATGCCTGAACCCGAAACGGATCTACATAATGACTATCTTGTTATCATATATTCTGAACCTACAATTTTGGACACGTGAGTACATATAAATGCATAACATATATTACTTAACCAAATTTAGTTGGCCAAAAAATAACTTAACTGGATCTTTGCCTAAACCCGAAACGGATTTACCTAAAAATGACGACTAGCTTATGGTATTCTAACCATGTCAAAGTGCTTTGTTTTCTTTTTTTTTCTCTTATATGCAATCTTTTTCTCCAAAGCCGATCCCAACCATTTCTTCGGACGTCCTCTTGATCTAACACGTGTTGGCGTCTGCAAATCATTTATCATCTTTACAGTAACATCTTCATATCTTAAGATCGATTGCACATCACTATTTGCTTTGTATTCTTTCATATTAGCCTCAAGTTTATCATAAGCACTATGAACCATGGTAATCAATACTTCACACCCCGAAGCAACCTCACAATGTACTTTGGAATGACTAATCATACCATCATAATTTATATTCCTTGGCTCCAATGTTGGCTCATCATAGCTGCTTTTTATACTCGTATGCCTCCTCTTTATGTTTTTACACCATTGTTCTAATATATAGTATTGTGAAATGCTATCAACCCTCTCATAGATCAGCACCATCAAAAAATGACGACATACTATACCCCTAGATTCAAATAGTAAACACTCGCATTTAATTTCAAGTGACGAAGAGTTATATGTAACTTTAAAGATGTTGCTCCTGTTGCCTAGGACCTCTTCTAACACCTTGTAAACAACAAAACCTGGCACACGCTCCTTACATGTTGCCACACAATTAGCCTTTGCTCTGAATTGCGTTTGAACTTCCCTAAATTTTGCATTCGTGTAAACTTTCTGAAATTGGGATTCGATGCTTGAATTGGTTGCACAAGGAACATTTGTATAAAAATCTTCAGCATCTGCTTCCCTCTCTTTTTGTTCTTTTCTACCTAGGCATTTTTCAAATTGCTTAGCAAGCTTGATCAAGGTACTCCTCTGCGTAATGAAATTGTTAAAAAAAGCGTGCATGCTCTCGCTCCTTTGTGTATTTCTCATCCCAACCCAAAAGTGTATATCAAGATACACATGAATCCATAGATGACGATCTACATAAAGATCTGGTAATCCAGAAAAAAAAACAAATTAAGGCAAAAACTATCCAAAGCGGATTTTATTCACCGGTTGTAGCGGAAATACTCATTTACCTGAAAACCATTTATTTGCACCCAACCCATGTTTGCTAATAAATTAGACCCATCTTTCTTCAAACACCTCTTTTGAATGCGATGATCACACGATCTGACTCATTTCATGTTCGATCTCATTATGTCCTTTTAAACCATTTAGTTTTTGAGGAACCTTTTTCATAATGTGCAAAATGCACCACCTATGAATCGCTGTTGGCATACACTCAGAAATGGAATTTGGCATTGATGGACATTGATCAGTAAGAATCCCTCTAGGTGGCTTCTTCCCCATGCAACGAAGCTAACATTCAAACAACCATTTGAAAGAATCAGTGTCCTCGTTCTTCAACAAAGCACAACCAAGAAGAATGGAATTCCCATGATGATTAACACCAATGAAAGATGCAAATGGCAAATCATACCTGTGCATATTGAGACCACTAATCAACCAAAAAATTTTCCGAAGCAGATTTTAAAACGAAAATGAAGTCAAAATTGAATATAAACCGGATTTTAAGACATGTTTTTGTTGTAAGTAGTGTCAAATGACACGACATCACCAAAGTATTCATACGAAGCCCTGCTCCTTGCATCAGCCAAAACGCATTCTTGATTCTCTTATCACCATCAAGTACAATCTCATAAAAAAAAGTCTTCGTTCTTTTCCTTCATTCTCGTGAAATACTTTCCAAGCTCCTTTGCATCTTCCTCTTCCGTCACATTTCGAAGCCCACCTCATTATGACCACCAGCAGCTGTCACAAACGACTGAAATGTCTGGCGTGGCCGAATGTCTGATAAATCGTTATTCTCTATTGTCCTACGAACGTCCAAGCTAAGGCCCCTATGTTGTGATAACATCTGAGCTTTATCAGGACAACATGGATGTGAATGATTGAGAACAACCTTAGAAATACACCAATTTCGAGTCTTCTTGTCTACGTGAAAATAAATTCGTGCTGGACAATTTGCACCACAAATCAGATTCGTCTTCTCTACACAAGGTACTTCAGATGTCCATCTCCCTTCTCTATTGCAAGTAATTAGTTAGTTCTTTATTTCCTTGGTCTCCTTACATCTATTTGAGTTCCTTATCTTTGTGGTGAAACCTGCACATTTCGCATACTCCTTATAAAATTTTCCAGCTTCCTCAACGCTTTCAAACCACATTCCAACCTTGGGGACAAATTCCTATTCAACATCACATGAGTACTGCAGTAACACTTGGATTTATCAACTTTCGAAACGGATTTTTTCGTTCACATGAAGCGGATTTCTTGATTCCTCAAATAAAAGAAAAAAATCCCATTTATTCCATTCATCCAAAAACGTCAACATTACCAACACATTTACATCACTCATTATTTTTGGGAACTGATTAAACAACCCTTAACAAAAAAAAAGCACCAATTTCTATTGAAAACGGATTTCCTCGTCAAGCCGAAGCGCATAAAATCCAATGTCAATTCTTGTGAAACATTCTCTCTTGAAAAAATCATCATCATAAATTATACACATTCATTAAACGAATCAACAAACAATGATTGATTATACAAAACATTTCCCAAGTTTCAAAAATACGAACATTTTAACATTTTTAATACATTAAATGATACAAAAACCTGTGTAATCTTGTCTGATGCATCCTCTCTCCCGGAAACGCTCCCCATTTTTGTTTTGAAAATGCTCAGCTTAATAATGATACCAAAAGTATCAAAATGAAATATATTATGAAGCGCTTTTCAAGCTGAGAGAAAATCTCATCTCCTTTTGAAAAAAAAAGTACGCGCGTGTGTCAGATGGGCTTGTTTGGGCAAAAAACTTGGTTGCTTAGCATTTTTGTTTTTATATATACCTTTGTTACTTCATTCCTATATGGCTATATATACCGAGCTTACCTATTCATATCAATCACAAACATATTTCTCATTTCTTCTACTTTGCAGTTATCAACTTTTCTTGTTTTTCAACTTTCTTGAGCTTACCTATTCATATCAATCACATATTTCTCATCTCTTCTTCTTTGCAGTTATCAACCTTTCTTATTTACCTTTCACTTAGCTTAGCTAAACATGGACCAAATTAACGTGTCAAAAATAGCCATAATCGGTGCCGGAGTGAGCGGCATAGCCGTAGCTAAATATCTTTGCCACCACAATCCTGTGGTGTTTGAAGCGTCATCCAAACTTGGCGGAGTTTGGAGGCATTGCTCCTATGACTCCACCAAGCTTCAATCATATCATGTACTTATGAGTTTTTCGATTTTCCATGGCTTTGTAGGGACATTTCTGATTTTCCTTCTTATTTTGAAATTTTGGATTACTTGGAGTCCTATGTTGAGCACTTTGATGTGCTGAAAAACATAAGGTTCAATTCCAATGTTGTTGAAATGCGATATGTTGGAATGAAAGATAAAGAGTTTGTATTTGGAGAAAAATTACTTAATGGTGACAATGCAACACCACTTCTTCCTGGTTATCTAGTGTGGCAACTTGCTGTTCAAATTTATCTGTCAGATCCCATTTAGGTCTTCAATTTTTTATTATTATTATTATTATTATTATTATTGTTGTTGTTGTTAATTACAAGGGTTAATGTTTAGGACAAAATAGTTCATTATTAGCAAAATTACATAATTTGGTTCCATTGGTAATTTTTGTGGAATTGATAAATTTTCTTTTTTACAAGTTAAAAGTATTAGATTCTTAATTAGATAAGAGAGAAGAGGAGAACAAAATTAAGATAGAGAATGAATCAATGTTATATGCATGATAGTTATTACATTATTACACTACATGGAAGCTTAGTACCTGATAGTTCATCACTAATAAAATTACATAATTACTATACTTTCTAACTATCATCTCTAAGTACCAAGCTAATTAAACCACTCATCTTACGGCTCTATATATCTATGCCTCCCGAATAATCGAGCCTAGAAAAATAATAATTAGACAATATTAGTTATTATTTTTTTTTCATATTATAATTTTAGGAGAAAAGAAGATAGAAATAATTAATTTGACTTATAATTATATTTTTTAGAAATTAATATAACTAAAAAATTTTTCGAAAACCAATTTAATAAACGAATAATGAGATAAATTTAAATATTAATCTTATCTTCTCTTAATAATCAAATATTGTAGAGTTTGATTATCCAATTAAACATGAAACGATTTTAAAAACTCTCTGTTAACCCTAGTTATGTTAGAACAGATAATGATGATTGATTTACCTAGCTACTTGATTAATTTTAGTGGTACTCCTTCGAGTTTGTGGTGATTTGTATTGGAAAATTTGGAGACATACCCTGTATGCCAGAATTTGAAAAAAATAAAGGACTTGAAGTGTTCATTGGGGAAATCTTACACACCATTGATTACTGTAATAAACATAAGGAGGGCTCTGCCACTCAAATTCTTAGGGAAAGAAGGTTGAAGTTGTCGGATTCAAAAAGTCAGAAGATTGATTTAGCCATGAAGTGTGCCCATGCAAATGAAGATACCAATTTATTATATCTTTTTAAACAGCATCTCCTTCACAAAATTATTTTATGAAAGAATTGAAGTATATATACACTAATAAAAAGTTTTATATTAAATTAATGTTATGTCAATGTAAAATTTTCAAAAAATAAATTTTTTTCATGAATTACACGTTTTAGGATTTTGCTAATTAGTAATAAGTAAATTTATAATACGTGCGATACACAGTATACACTTAAAAATATAATTTTATTTAACTTAACTAAGATTAATATTAATCCTAACAATATAAATTTCATAAAAAAAATTTATGCATAACTTAGGTGTTCTGTGTAGCGTGCTAATACCTAATGAGGTTCTTAAAATATTTTTTCATGGTACAAACACATATATATTTAATGTCAAATTAAAATATTGAATTACTATTAAATAAATAAATATTTACATGTTGTTCTACATCAAAAATAGAATTGATTAAAGATAATGGACCAATTTAAAACAAAAAAATCTAATTCAAATGTCTTAAAACTATAACATATTTTAATAATGGTTTAATATATTGTCATCAAATAATAATATAATAATATGAAATAAATATTAGTTTAATAATGAATTGATTACATAATCTATCTTCAGGAAATAACATGTTAAAATGAAAAAAAAAAACCTAGCATGTCGCATTTGATATCTTAAAAACATGCACTTGATGCAAAAAAAATTAATACTAGTATGTAAAATTAATTATATAATTTCACAATAATATGATAAAAGGCTATAATTAAACATATAAACACGTATAATTTTTAAATAATTTACTAAGATATTTAAAAAAGTTATGTTTTCAATATAAGTTCTAAAAAATCTCTTTGTATATACCGCATTCATTGTACAAGATCGTACATTTATTTAAGAATAAGGAGAATGAATTATATGATTTTATTTTATCCCTAAATTATGTATAACTTTTTGTTTATGGATAATTATTTAAAAACAAAAAATCAAGTTATATCAAATAATAATAAATGAAGAATGAATTACCTACATATTACGTGAGTAATGTAAATATAAAAGATACTTAAAATTTTATGTATTTTTTATCTGTTATAATTAAGAGGTAAATATATTTAAAAATTAGGCGAAAAAAATCAATCGATAAGAGAATTACATATGTCTTTAATTAGCTTGGGAAAATATCCGATTTTAATATATTAAGATCATATAACTGATGTTCTAGGTGTAAATTGGTTAAAGTTACCGTGGGAAGAAAAATTTAAAATTTTCTATTTACTTAAAGCATTAATTAATTTTTTTGTATTTGGAGCACAAAATCTTCTCATTTAATTCAAGAACGCAATTTTTAAACAAATCTCTTTATTTTATATATGATGATAAAGTTCACACTTACATACTAGCAATGTAACCATATCCGATCAATCATATTTCCTTTCTCCAAAAAAAAAAGTGAAAAACATAACTAAAGTCATCCCATTAGTTATATATACACAGGATAAACTATCATTTTTATCAATAAATATTTACCATGTTTACAAAGGTCAAAGTAATTAAAAGTCAATGATTAATGCATGTTTGTTTATGTAAATATAATTTCTCACTTGTTGTCGCTGATGATTCTAGATTTAAGTTGTCTTTTAGTAACTACAATGAACAACCTTGGCAAATTATAATTTAGGTCGTGGGGCATGCGCCATATTACATTTTCAGATTTTCTTTTTATAAAAGTCCTTTGCATTTGGTTATGCTTTGTTGCCATAAAGTGGGGATTAAACGCACATGTTTTTAGTAATACACATTTAGAATTTAGTTTTTTTTAAAAAATATATTAGATTAAATAGACTTAATTAGTGGCTCATTTCAAGAAAAATATAGTGAATATGTATAGATAAAAGAAAATTTCGTTTTAGGTAGAGGGTATAGTAAATCTATCTTATTCCTCTTTCATTTTATTTCAACATGGAGAAATAATGCTACATGGTAACTTTGGTAAGCAAAACGTAAGATTTGCTATGAAAAATCATCATATTGATTGCATGATAAGTAGTAGCATGATGGCATGCTTTCTCCTTTCTTTTTCTTTTTTTAATGTGTTAGTTAATATAAAGAAGACTAAAGGATCTTACCGCATTTATTTTAACAATTAAATTCTGGCAAAGATTCTATTTATCCATATTTAACAATTATGTGGGTAACTTGTTGTAAAGGGCCTGATGGCCAACCATGCACAATGGTGATTAGAACATTGCATTGCACATGAGAATGGTATAGATAAAAGTAGGTGTTGTAATAGACATAAAGTAGGTGCACACTGCACAATAAATGAATTTAAGCGCGTTGCAATTGCAATTGCAATTGAATGAATTGATGTAGAACTTTTTTTTATAGATAAAAGATATTTACAAAATTGCATTGATGAAAATACCAAAACATCCTTACATGGGTTTTGCAAAAAATGAAAATGAAAAAAGTACGAAAGATAAATGAAGAAAGAAATTAAGAATTTGCAAAATAGAGATGAAGAGAACACAAAACGCAGAGAAGGTGCCCATCTAGGAGTAGCCTAGTGGGTACCACATGGTTAGTCTCCCCCCTCCCCCAAGACTCGGGTTCGAGTCCTCTTGTAAACAAAAAAAAAACGCAGAGAAGGTTTAACATCGTCGGAAGAGGGTAGAGAGGATAATCTCTCTGCAGGCTCATTAGCTTGGGCCAAAATGACAAAAATAATATTCTCTATCTTCTTTAACATATTTTGAGATTCCTAAATAAATGTGACTTTGATCATACAAGTAGGGAAAATATTTTAGAAGAATATAAATAAAAAAAGTGTAGAAAAAATATATTTAAATGAATATATATCTTGTGCAAAGTGTATGATACAAGAATAATAAAAAAGTCAAACTTAATTATAAATGTTTTTCTTTTAACATTTATTGTTAATAGGGATCTAATTACAAATTTAAAAATGATATAAGAACTTAATTAAAAAAAGTATATAAATCTATTTAAAAATTTGGTGATATTACAAGAATTAAATAATCAAATCTATTTATATTTGTGGCAAAAATCTATCATGCTCTAGAGAAAATAAAGAATAAAAAAGTGTGGATAACCAATATTTTTCTAACCAACAAATCAACTAACAAAAATTAGAACATCCATGACTATTGTTTATAGAACATTCATAATAAAAATTAGAACATCTTAAACCTAAAGCAACCAATAATCAATCAACTTTGTATTTTTTAAAAATGAAACATTCCAAACTTAAAAAAGTATAACATTTGATTTAAGTTGTTAGCTAATGTTGGCTAAATTTTATTAGTTATCTAGTATTGCTATAAAGAATATTATGCTTTGTAAATCCTATATATAAATCTTAAATTTGAGCCATTAATATAAAATATTGTAAATTGAAAACTAAGTTTTGTTTAGTTAATATAACAGAGAGTATAAGACTTTTGCTCAGAAAAAATATTTTAAATAAATAAAATAAAATTGTTATTTATCAAAATCTATCGTATTAGGATTATTTATATTTTTTCATTCTATTACTAGTACCAATTTAAGGCGATACTGTGCCAAAGCAATACCGACCTTATGCCGGTTCTAGTATAAAAAAATTCAAATATTTTGAATAATACCGACTTATCATGGTTACTGGCATGTAATTTTATTGGAAAAATTTGGACCCTATAGCATGTCTGACATGCCTTTTCTTTCAATAATGAAATCAAATCAAATTATTACTCAAATTCAAGGCCTGCTCTGTTGAGCTTTACGCAATCTCTATAGATTGCGAATCATATCTTTCAAACTTCTCTTTTATTTTTATTATTTATAATATATCTTGTTTTTTCAATTCTCTCATGCACTATAGCACCACTGCCATGGCCACAGGCATTTTGAACCAAAAGCTTTATTTTAATCATGAATGTGGACTCCTAACTAGCCCTTAGCTTCCACGTTGCTCTATGTAAAGGATTGATGATGAAGATCAATCAACCACCTGTTTTGACTACCTAACCTCGTGACCCAAGAAATCTTC
Source organism: Stylosanthes scabra (assembly GCA_036250425.1). Classification (NCBI taxonomy): domain Eukaryota; kingdom Viridiplantae; phylum Streptophyta; class Magnoliopsida; order Fabales; family Fabaceae; genus Stylosanthes; species Stylosanthes scabra. Next base: position 227,514 of record JASCZI010151046.1, on the reverse strand, counting down.
ACAAGATATTTATGTACCCATTTGCCTCACAATTTTTTCCCTTTCTTGTTTATATTAATTCATGCGACTATCTATTTATGATAGGTCCGTATTGATTTGGTATAGTTCCATCTTAAACCGATATTGATAATAGAATGAAAAAATGTAAATAATTCTAATATGATGAATTTTAGTAAATAACGGTTTTATTTTATTTATTTAAAATTTTTTTCCTTTTGCTAAATAGCTAAAGAGCATTTAGTAAAAGAAAAAGTTTAAGAACGAGTATTATGGTAAGGCCAGTGCTACGGTACTTAAGCCTTTCTTTTTCAGCATTTGCTGAACTGTGCTGGTGTGCCCTGGTGATAGACACGTGTGAACAATGATAAGAGAGGATCAATGAAGTCACAGACAAGATCTGGCGGAAGCATGGATGTGTCGATGGTGGTGGGTCCCATAATATATCACTGTGTTCGTAATTAGCCATTAATGAAGATGTGTAGTAGTGTAGATTGGGCCAATAGATAACTTGGGTTGGATCGTTATTGATCCTAATGGGTTGGAAGTAAGGTATTGAATGTAATGTGTAATGTTAAAATTTATTACCATGTCCAAATAACAAAAAAATTTTATACCAAGTTTTTTGGCATAGTACAGACACTTGGACTCAAGATGTTTTATTTGTAATTGTAATGTTACGTTAATTTAACGAGTAAGTCTTGTTATTTTTTTGGATTTAAATAATTTTTTTAAAAATTATACATCAAAATTCAACCATCAAATCAATAATTAATATATAAATATATGTTAATAACATTTTTTGTTTTTTTAATAAGTGTCAAATAACCCTAGAAATCCGAGGTTCGGAATTTGGTTTAACAAGTATGTCATTCTAAATTTAGTATCAAACAAAGAGTTGTGAAAGGGTATCCAAACTAAGTTATTGACGTATTAGATTTGTGGAAAATTTAAGAGTACATGCACGAGTGAGGGGTGACGGATTTTCATGGCATATGGTTAGAAAAACATAGAAACCATATAATGCTTAACAAAAAATTTGGTTTAGTTTAACAAAATAGTTTCAAATGATAAAATCGGTTATAAATTCAATTAACCACTTTTCATAAATTGTTTATAATTTATTAATCAACCATGCTAGGTAATCAATAAAAATTCAACCAACAACTTAAATCGGATGTTCTATTTCTTTAGGTTTTGGATGTTCTGTTTTTTTAGGTTTCAGATGTTCTGTTTCTAAAAAATATAAAGTTGGCAACAGTGGTTTCGGATGTTCTATTTCTTGTTGGCTAATTTGTTGGTTAAAAAATTATTGGTTACCTATATTTTTCTTTATTAATAGTTAACTAGTTAAAATAATTTTTCTGAACATCTCTAAGTATAGATTAGATAGCGGGTAGCTGATTGATTTTTTTTTGTCATGAGTTTTAGTATTTTTAAATTTAAATAGATTTTTTAATTAATAATTAGATCACGAGTGTACTCTAATATATGATTATAATATCCGTTTATAATGAGTTGAATTTTTTTATGTAATATTCAAAATTGTCGTTGTGCATAATGTAATTAAAGCATGTAATTTTTGCGAAATGACGCTAGAAATCCTTAGTAATACAAAAACATTATTTTTCTTATAATTATTATTTTTTAAGGTATGTTTTTATTATTTCTTTTGGATATTCTATTATATATAATATACTTCTCCCTGTCCAAAAAAAATTATCCCTTCAAACTGGGTTTCTTCATTTTTGTTTTTGTAACACCCCAATATTAGCCAACCATGTCCGGACATATTTGACAAATATCAAAGTACTACGGACGTTCGACGACTAATAAAAATTACTACTTTTGAAAACTATTTGAAAATGAACTTATTCGAGTACGTAAAAGATACAGTTCATATCCAAAATAGAGCCAATGATCATCATACACAACCTGATTACTTCAAAATATATTTATACATATACTTAATCAAATGATTCCACATACTACACAATAAAACCTGCGAAGCTTAGGTTCAACCCTAAATACAGGGCCCTATGTTACACTCTAGATAAATGTTCCTAGTTCTTCGTACAACACAGCGGAAGGCTCAATCTTTGGAGAAACTAGACCTTGTAGAATCCAAAGGAATGCTTCGCCGACTTTCCATGCTTGAACCTGTACCTGAAAAGCCTGATGATATATACGGAGTGAGAATCCCCAACCCATGGATTCTCAGTACGGATAAAGCGCCAAAACTACAATAAATAATCTAGCAGGATCACGCGAGGCAATCCTACTCGTCACTCGGGTTTTCTCATGTTCAACCTCACGCACGTGGCATACAACTCTCAGAATCCCCATCCCATTAGTCTAGTGCTATAGTATTCACATTTCATTCTCTTAATTATCCCGGAGCTCTATCTCTACATTGGGTCATCCCCACATCTTTCCTTCTAGTTCTTTACTATGTTCTCTATACATCTCTTATCCCTTCTAATCCACACACACACGCACAAGCAGTCACACATCCATACAAACACATAAACACATAATTCAAATAGCAATTACAAACAATATAAGCAAGTAGGCACACCCAAGCAATGTCACACAAATGCATATGATGCATGCCTGTCCCTACGGTCAATGAGCTCATTAGATCGGTTATAAGGCCATCCCGATCTGGTCCGGTAGCTAACCAATGGACCATCTCTCTGATCATACCCAGGAGGAAAACAGGAAGGCGATCCAAACCTTCCACCATCTCTCTGGAGGCGAACTTCACTTTCCCAGGAGGATAAACAAAGAAGGGGATCACTCAAACCTTCTCACTGTCTCTCTGGGGTCGCACTTTAATCCAAGGAGGACAACAGAGCTAAGGGGCACTACACCCCTCCTCCCATCTCTCAAGGACTCAGAGGGAACATCACTCGTTCCACCAGGAGGAAAACAGGGTTAAGGGGCCTCATGCCACCTCCCCATCTCTGTCTGGGGTTCACCGTGATTTATCCATCATCTCATCAATTATCATCTCTTTCATTTCGTATGCGAAATATCACGTAGAGGTCATTCCTTCATAAAAATAGTCACATGTGGACTAGGAAGTGAAATTAACCTTTAATTCCATTAAGAAACGCTTAAAACATCTTTTCTTGATTTTTAGTAAGAGCCGAGTCGATTCTGGAATGGAAAGAATCGATTCCCTGTGGCTTGGTACAAGACCATTGGTCTCTTGAGGATTTCAAATCGATTCTGGAATGGTCCGAGTCGACTCAAATTCCTTAGCAAAACCTTGTAAAACGTTTGAAAGGATTCTGAATCGATTCCAAGGTTACTCGAGTCGATTCTTTTTACTTAGGAAATTTTGTCATCTTTAATCAAAGAAATCGAATCGACTCGCAAGGTACCCCGAATCGATCCAAGAAATCCACATTTCGTTTCTGCTAAAATACGAATCGATTCCTCCCTCACTAGACTCGACTCGAAACACTTAGAGAAATTTGAAGTTTGCAAAACATTACTCAAGTCGACTCTAGCCAAGAGAGAATCGATACAAAAGTCGTTCTAAATCTTTCTGTACAAAAACGAATCGATTCGACTAAGAACAGAGTCGACTCACTGGATAGAGATTTCGAATCTTCAAAACATTTTTGGTTTAGCGAATCGACTCGATCACAAGTGAATCGATTCAAAAGGGCAGAAACTGCAGAAAAAGCACGAAAATCATCAAGTTTATCAACATTTTTCCAAACCCATTTTTCCAAATAACTTGGTAAACTTGAAATCCATTCCATTCCAATCAAAATAACAAAGATTCCAATTCACAAAGCAACCCCTTGGTCCCAAAATCAATATCCCACTTCCTATTCGACAACTTTCAAATTCAAAACATCAATTTCCCCCATGTCATTCATCATCCTCATCATTCTCATTATCATCATCATTTATCATCATTCATCACAAACATCATATACATTCAACATCAATCATCATCACTCTTTTATCACATCCAACAAACACAACACATACTTAATACAAATCATTATTTTTCCTGACTTCCTTTCATTTTAGTTCAATTAGTGGTCATCCTAGGTCCAACTAGCCTAGGTGTTCATACTAGTTTATAAATTGTAGAAATGAATCTAAATTCGTACCTGGACGCCAAGCTCAATGCATACACGCGATTCCCGTCGCGCCATCGAGCATCCAAGCACACACATCCTATGTTCTTGACCCAATTGGCCACATCTAACCTCCATTCCTCCAAAAAATCAACATCTACACACAAAAATCAAGCGCACAAACATCAAAACACAACTAGATCACTATGGATTCTAACTAAAACCAAGAGTTTGGGTTGGAATCGTCTCACCGGGAATATCTCAGCTCATGGGCTTCGATTACCATGCTCAAAAGCATGCAAGATCATCACCTAAATCATAAAACTCGAAAACATGCATGGTGGTTAAACCAAATTTTCGAACAGAACACTAAAAGCTAGAAATGAGATGGAGAACGAAATACCCACTTGTTGCATGTGGGATTGATGCAAAGAGGACGTCGAGAGCTTCGCGTAGCCGCAAACCGTGCATCAATCGAAGCTCTGGATCAAAAGTTATCGCGTCCGGAAGTTGGCGTAAAGCGGCAAAGAATTGATTCAGACCAACTCTTGAATCAATTCTTGGTTGTTCTCTCTCTCTTTTTGGCGTTAAAGAACGGAGGAGAATGCCTGAAGTGTTTGGCCATTTTCCATTATATAGCCACTTAATGAGTGGCAAAATTGTAATTTCGTGGTTTGGTCCGTTTCGGGCCAAACTTTTGGCGAAGGTGTTCGTGTTCGTGTTCTAAATATTTTTGTGAGCACCTCCATGTACTCAATTCCATTTTATTTTATACCCGACGGCACTAAGCCGGTACTGTCATCTTAGCTGACGGTACGGGGTTTACAGTTTTTCTACTATTCTTTGTTTGGATTTTTTTTTGGTCGGTGGATTGATTGGAGAACCCCCAATCCTAGGTTCACCACTCACGCACCCACTCACACACACTAGAACCCTTTTTCCACCAGCAGGGTTCGATCCTTTGTGTGGCTTGATGTGGGGCAAACATATTTGCCATTCAACCAATGCCTCAGCCACAAAAATGGGTTATAGATCCACCATGACTGGTGGGTAGCCTTAACCGAATGTATGTAACAGGAAAGCCTGAAGGCTGTTCCCGTCCTTGTTAGGGGAGATGCCAACCATCTCTCCTTTTCATGAACACAAAAGATAATTCAGCTCTTCCAATGTGAGTATTATGGTAAATCTAAAAGTTTTTCCTTTTTTTTAACTCTTAGTTGTATAATAATTCCAGATTGTATAATTTATATAGCATTATCTATTTTAGTTTTTTATTTGTTTGAGTTAATATGTTGAGGTATGAAAATATCATATAATTACTAATTATGCATTATGAATATTCAATTCCCAGAAGAGATACATGCTAATGAATTGAAGGTAAAAAACGTCACCTCATCACAACCTCATGTTTTTTTAAGCTGGAAATTGGAATGTTTAAAACACATATGTAGCGGCTTCGTCAATTACTTTATTTACTGGGACCACGTGTTGTGCACCAACGGTAGGGGCTCATGTCTCTATATTTCTCTATACACTCACCCATCTATATCGGAGTATGCACTATTGTGACATCATTTTGATAGTATATTAAAATTAAATACTCATAGAGTTATTTAAATACATATATGAATAAATACGTAAAATTTTTATTATTTCAATGTATCAAAATTAAATTTATTTTTGAGGAAAGTTTAGAAGCTAGCAATTGTTTTTATAAACAGAAGTTAGAAATTTTAGCAGCAACTTAACATCATATTTTTAAATTTACATAATATGACATTAAATAATTAATTTGACATGTTGATGAGGCTTTCGCTCGAGGCGTCGCAACAAGGTTAATCCGAAATTCCCCTTATCTTTTGAAAACAAATTTGGTATCGTTGTAGGGAAATCCGAATAAATTATGTCGCGAACAAGGACGGAGCTCGTCAAAAGATGAGTTGTCACAAGAGCTTGCATCCAGTTCAAAAATATCGAATATGGGACTCAGGTCGTTCTCCCAACGAGTTAACGCAAGGGACGGTTTTGGTTGTGAGAAAATCAGGGGTTGCAATTGTGTGTGTGTGAACAGAGATTAAAATGAGAGATTGAGAAAAACTGATAAAAAAAGGGTGCTAGGCCATGGATCAAGGTATCATGTGTCCCCATACACACCGCTAATCCCAAATATAGATGGTTGTCACGTAACCCGTGGAACCACACTCTAGCAAACGGTCGAGTGGGTAGATCAACACCGTTCCATAAGTCCCAGGCTTCTCATACTCTAGTGCAACGGACCTAGGTCTTTGGAACATGGATAAATCCTCCATGTTCACCTCATTAAGGACTCACTCTCACTAGCGAAAGCCTGGCGTTTATAGAACGGTATCAACCCAAGGATTAACCCATCTTTTCTTTAGGGATTAGTGGCTAGGATCATCCGCACCTCAACCCATGACCATAGCACAAGATCACTACTCCATAATTAAAGCAAACAAAATATCAAACACTTGGTAGGCAAAAAATAAAGACATGGTAACAAATATGGAAAATAAACTAACAAGAGAATCAATAGAGGAAATCAACAAATAGATCAACAAACAAGAGCATATGAATTATAAAAGAGCATAAACATAAACTAGAAATTGCAATATGTAAAGGAAAGCAAAATAGAAGGAGAAACTAAAATTGCATTAATTAAAGAGAACAAGTATCCATAAATCAAACACAAAACATGTAATAAAAGAAGAGTTTGGTTGGTAATGGGGTTCCTAGAGGTGAAGAACAAAGAAGAGAAACTAGAGGAAATGAGAGAGATGGAGAACTCTCCCAAAAATCTCCTAAAACTACTCTAAGGCTACAATTGATGAAATGAGAGAAAGCTTGTTGTGCTTCAGCTGTTCCTCTCCCATATAGGTCGAATTGGGCTTGAGCAATGGATGGGCCAAGGCCTGGAAAAGTGAAATCCCCAAAATAGCCTTCATTTTAGTGAGTTCTGTCGTCGTCGCGCGAGCGCGCCACCTCCATCACGCGGGCGCGCGATGTCCTTGTCTTGGAGGTTACGAAACAGGGTGGTGCGGGCGCACCATCTGGGTCGCGCGGGCGCGCCACCAACGGAATCTTCCCCATTAAATAAGGGGGGAGGGGGGTGCGGGCGCGCCATCTTGAGGTCGCGGGCGAACGGTCAATGCTGGATTGGGCTATTTTTGGCTTTTTGTCCATTCTTCTTGCTTCTCTTGTTCTTTTTAGCTTCCCTTGGGCTCTTCCCCTACACTTTGGGCCTGAAATTCACTAGCACACACATCAAGGCACCAAGAGGGAGAAGATTCAAACAATTTACATACTTGAAAGCTAATTTAACAAATTAATCAATTGAGGACATAATTATGCAAGAGATTGAAAACATTGGTCAATCACTAGCAATTATGTGGAAAAAGTGTTGATGAGGATATCGTTTTAAACATGAAATTATCGTTAAAAACCTCCTCATCAAACACCCCACACTTAAAATTGAGCATGTCCTCATGCTCTAGTGCTTATGACCAAGGGGGAAATCACAAAGAATTTACTCAAACCCATCAATGAGATCAAAGGGGAGGAACTACACAACATTATTATGGATGAAGCAATATCGAAACTAAATTTATCTAACTAAGCATCGAAAGAGATGGATAAAAGCATGTCAGTAAATGCTACCCCCTAAAGCAATTAAGTTCAAAGAAGATTAAGCTTGCTTACATCATAAGAAATATTCTAAATCATGGAATCAAGTTTAGAACCCTTACTAGTCGTGTATGCGCTCTGTTCACTCAAGTATGTAGGGTTGAAGACGCTCGTCTCCTTTCTACTCATGCTCTTCGCAGATTAATCTTCATTAAACCAATCAACATCAAGTGTATGTATACATGCATCATCATGAGGACTTCTTAGGGTTGTAACGTGGCCAAGGTGAAGGTAGAATATAAGTTTTGGCTAAGTGAGCTCTTAAGATGGATCTTTGCTCAATGGAGGACACCTAGCACTCTTTAGTTTCTTCACCAAACCAATGTTTCCCGAAAACTCACATTTCCGAAGAACATGCAATGCATCTATCGTAGATGGATTACAATGTATGTATTTGCTTATTTGGTAGCTTAAGATTCTTGCTACTTTTGGGTGACAAGAAATTTATTACCTTCATTTTATTCTTTTTTTCTTTTTCTGTCACCCGTTTTCCATTACTAGCTTATGCAAATACATACACCTAATTAATTGTTTCCTTGCATGCATGAAACTTCCCCAAATGCCTTAAGATTTTCTGATTTTCCGCAAAACCCCTTTTTACCCTTTTTCGAATGTGCTATACTTTAAACCCCCCCTTTGTTCTTTTCTTCTGTAAAGTGACTCACCACTAAATCCTCAATTAATCAAAGATCCAAAGGGATAATCATGGTTTTTCACTTATTGGCTTGCAATGAGCTAATTAAACAATAAAGGGTTTAAAGGCTCAAAATTGGTTCAATAGGGCAATGATTAAGGGTTAGGCCATTTGGTAAGTGAGCTATCATGAAATAAATGCCTCAATCATACGGATACATAATATACATACAAAGATGGACATATAAAATCAATTAATCTACAAATTACAATCACAGAAAAGGAGTAAACACACAAGAAGGAAATTGGTAGTTCTTTAAAGATGAGGAACCACCTCTTTTTGGCTCAAAAATCTCTCGGGGTTGTGTGTTCTTTACTCTTTTCCATGATTATAGAAAACAATCAAGTTGTGTAAGTGCAAGCTTCAATGAAAATTTTTCAAAAGATGATAATGAGGGGTTCCAAAGAAATAAGGGTGCAAATAGCTAGAAAACAAGTTTTAAAATAAAGACAAACATCCATAATATATATTTTAGCCGATCGGGTCATGCCTATAGGAAAATAGAAAAACAAAATAATTTTGTTTTTCAAGGCACACCCAATTCCACGAGTATTTACACTACATCTACCAAATGTTCTACCAGTTAGTTAAAAAGGCTATTCACAAATGTACTTGAGCAAATATATATATGCAATGATTAAGAGTTTTGAAAAACTAAACCACAGCTAATTGAAGTTTTCCCCCTTCTTCGGAAAATTGCACGACCTTCGTGCTGTGGGGGCGCGGAGTCCAGTCTTCTAGTTTGTGGAGGTGGACGAGGTGGAACGGTCCTCCTCAGCAAAATCCCAATCCTGGCAGCAGTTGGCACTCCACCAACCACATTAGTGCCCCACTGGTCAAGATCCCCGTCAAAGTTCCAATTGTGAGGATCATCATACTCCCCTGGTGCCAGCTCAGGAGTGGCACGGAATGGGGAGAGCAGAGAGTATGATGAAGGAGTCTCCTCAGGCTCTACACTTTCTTCCGGATCTTCTTCTTCTTCTTCTTCCTCTTCATAATCAGGGTCCTCCTCCTCATCCTCTAGCTCCGCTTGGTTTTTAACCAAATTTGGTTGTTCCACAGCGGCTTCAGCGTCCTTTTCCTCCTCATCATCGCTGACAAGGTCAATCACTTCCACCTTCTCGGGCTTAGATCTAGAGGGCCCACCCCGAGCAATGATCCTCTGGGAGAACCGCTTCCGAAGGGGCTTTACTGAGATCCTAGCGGTTCTCTTCCCTTTGATGTCCTTTGGTGGCTCCACAACAGGATCCTGAACATTCTCTTGTGCCTTGGGGCAAGTCTCAATCTTTGCAGCTGCTATGGCGAGTACCAACAGTTTGTGTGGCCCTAGCACGGATTTGGGAGAAGTTGGTAGCAAAGAGGGAGGTAATCCCACCAAACGCGGAGATTTCTGGGTGGGTGGCATGGCGAGCTTCCCCTTCCCCTTTGTGACAAGTGACTTCCTCTTGCGGTCCATCTTGAAAATTTAAGATAGGAAAAGGATTAACGTTCAAGCATGGTTGAAGAGGAATATCCATCACTCTTTGTAAGAAAACAGTTGCCTTAAATCAATTAAGTCATTTGGGAAAAGATTGGATCAAAATTTAATTGAAAACCTCTTTGAGTAATTTCATCGAACACTTGGTGCGCCTATTTTTAGAAACAAGGTTTTGAAAAAAATACCAAGTGTTCATTGCCCCAATCAACCATTTCAATATCCAACAATACTCAATCAATCATAGCATTAATTAATATCAAGTAATTATGGTTGCCTAGACCTAATTATCTAACCATTCTAACTATCCTAAACTAAGAGCATTAAAGTAAACTAACTATACTAACTAAGGAGGAAGAGGGGGAGAAAGAGGGAACTCACTTGATGGTGTGGAGTGAGTGAAAATCACACAAAGTTGATGTATGAATGTTAGTGTGTGAAAGAGAGAAATTTGGAGTTGAGAAATTTGGTGGAAAGAAGAGGAAATGAGAGAAGAATGGAGGAGAGAGAGAGATGCACGATCTTTAAGTGCAGGGGCCGTCGCGCGGGTGCACCATGCCTATTGCGCGGGCGCGCCCTCAAATGGGGCCCAAAAAGTGCTTTATTGGGCTTGTGCGGGCGCGCGGCCCTTCCAGTAGCTCGTCCGAGAGCACCAAGTGCTGGGGCGTGTACGCACCAAGGCCATCACGCGGACGCGCGAGGCGTGTTGGCGTGCCAAGAAGGGGGCGCAAACGCGCCATGCAACTTGGTAGCTTCGGCCGAATGTGGCCAAGCTCACCGCGCGGGCGCGCGGTGGCTCCAGTGATGAAGAAATTGGCAATCCCAGATCGTGCGGCCGCGCCACCAAGAGGGGGCGGCCGCGCCATTGCCCCTGTTTCCAAATTTCTTCTTTGTTTTTCTCCTTTTTCTCATTTTTTTTGGTTGGGTGATAGCTTTATACAAACACAAACCAATGATGTGCTCACCCTTTTAAAACACATCTTTCAAAAATCAAACTAACTACCAAAAATATATATTCACAAGTATTCACAAAAAGATTCATCAAGAGATAAGGTTGGAAGAATTGTACCATGGTGGGGTGTCTCCCACCTAGCACTTTTGTTTAGTGTCCTTAAAGTTGGACATTGTTGCTTAGATGGCTTCTTACTTCCACTTGGATTGGTCCTTTACCAAGTGGTGGTTCATGGCCTCATTGTGGTGGAGAACTTTCTTGAAAGAATAGAGCTTTCCGATCAAGTCTTCCACATTCTTACATTTGAGCTCAAGCTTCCTTTTCTCTTTCTCTTCTTCCTTTTCATCTTTTGAACTATCCTCTCCTTGCTTCCGAATTTTCACCTTCTTCTTCGTAGGGTCCTTCTTTTTCTTCTTCACATGAGGGGGAGAACTCCTCAACCCCTTACCCTTCTTAAGTCTTCCTTTAGCTTCTTCACTTTGCCTTT
>JASCZI010151046.1:197159-216095 GCA_036250425.1 Stylosanthes scabra | reverse complement strand
GCACTTGATGGGCAAATTTCTTGTTCACAGCGGGTGGTTTCTTTGGATGGTAAACTTCCTCCACATTTCCAACCTTGAAGGAGAATGCATTGGTGATGTAATCAAGTTTGGATCCGGCAGTTTTCAGAGTGGGTCTTCCTAAGAGAACTTGGGGTGTACCACCTTTGCTATGCCTAGTGGACTGGATAACATGAAAATCAGCGGGCACAGTCAAGCTTCCAATTTTCACAACCACATCTTTCGCAATTCCCGCAATTGAAACGATTCCCATGTCAACAGTAGTGAATATATCATTTATTGATCTCAACAGTCCAAGATCCAACAAACAATAGAGCTCATAAGGCATCACACTTGCACAAGCTCCCGGATCACAGAGGCAATCTGGAATGTTAATTCCCCGCACCTCACATGTAACCAAGCAAGGTTCGGGATCATCACATTTAACCGCAAGAATGGGCTTGTGCACTTTTTCTCCTTCAAACATTGTGGCAAGGCAAAGCTTCCCATATTCCTCAACAACCTTGGCTTCTTCCCCACTAGCTTCCTTCACTTGCTCTTTTTCAACCACTTCCTCTATCACATCCTCTTTTTCAACCTCTACTTCCACTCTATTTTCTTCCTCAACTTCCCATTCCTCATCCTCATCTTCCGAATCCTCCTCAGCTGATTCATCCGACTCCTCCGACTCGTCCCACCAATCTTCATCGTCGGATTCCACCATTTCATTTGCCTTGGCAATTAGTTCTATTAACCACTCGGTCCTTGCTTTCTTCTTTTCCTTTTCCTCATTCCATTTTTCGAATACATTGATTCCTCCCTTAGGATTAGGGAGAGGTTGAGAAGGGAGAGGGCTTGGATTAGGTGGTGGTGGTGGAGTTGAAGTGCTTGGGAGCATTTGGTTCGCAAACTTGGTCATTAAGTCGGTGAGATGAGAGATTTGAGCTTCAGTTCTTTTGGCAACCTCTCTCATTTCCTTGTTTTCTTGTTGACTAAGTCGGAAGGCTTCTTCATAAGAGGGTTAGGAGTTGTTGTTTGATGGGTATGGTTGCTTACTATGTGGAGGTTGGTATCTTGTGTTTTGAGAATTTTGTGGTGGATTGTTGTTGTTGTAGGGTTGGCGGTATTGAGGTTGTTGGTTGGAGTTCCAACGCCCTTGTTGATTGTCACGCCACCCTTGGGATTGTGGTTGGTATTGACGGTTTTGTAGGGGTCCATCATAGTAGTTGTGGGAGGATGCAATGGCATTGTCTTCTTGCAATTGTGGACATTCATCGGTGTAATGCGAATTACATGAACAAATTCCGTAATGCTTGGGTGGAGCTTGTGGTGGAGGTGAGCTTTGAGAGGGTTGAGTCAAGAGTTTTGGAGTGGTTTGTTGACTTTCTTTCATTTCCTGCAACATGCTTGCTATGTCGGCCAAGGACTTTGCCAACACTATAGCGTCTGAAGGTGCGATCTCATACACGCCTCTGGTGCTTGAAGTAGCTCTTGTTTTGAAACATTGGTGGTTGTCTGCTACAGATTTAATTAACTCCCATGCTTCCTCCGGAGTTTTGTTCATGAGGGCTCTTCCTGCAGATGCATCGATCATGGCCTTGTCTGTCGGAGTGAGTCCTTCAAAGAAGTAATTAATCAGCAGCAGATCGGAGATAGCGTGGTGCGGACATGAAGTCAACAACTTTTGGAAACGCTCATAGTACTCGAACAGCGTCTCCCCATGCAACTAAGTGATTCCAGAGATCTCTTTCCGGATAGAGTTTGTCTTTGATGGTGGGAAGTATTTTTCCAGAAACTTCCTTTTGAAAGCAGACCATTCGGCAGTTATCTCGCCTGAGAGAGTGTGGTACCAATCTTTGGCTCGCCCTTCCAGAGAGAAAGGGAAGGCGTAGGCTCTAACGGCATCTTCGTCTCCGCCAGTCCTCGGGGTACTGGCGTAGATAACATCAAAATTCTTCAAGTGTTTTATGGGATCTTCTCCAAGCATCCCATGGAATCTGGGCAACAGATTGATCAAACCAGTCTTGAGTTCAAAATTCTCATTAAGCTCGGGATATCGCACTGGTTGATTTTCGAGAGCCACACTGGCTCCGCCCATTTGACGTAAAGTCACTCTTGGTGGTTCTGCCATGTGTAAGGTACCTGCATGAGTAAGAGAGAAAATTTTTTCAGATTCAAATTCAGAGAGAGAAGAGTCAACAGAAATCTCTTCGGTAGCTAGATTTTCAGTTTGAGAATACAAAGAATTCTCAAACTCAATCCGCCTCCTTACTTGCCTCGCATGCCTAAGCGTTCTTTCAAGTTCCAAATTAAGGTCTAGCAAGTCAGGATTAGGATTAGATCTTAGCATTCACCGAGAAATCAACACTAACTAACAAAAGAAAATCTACAACTATCATATTCACATATTTACAACAACCAAAATTGACGCACATGTTTAACTCCCCGGAAACGGCACCATTTTGATAAGGCTTCCACCCGAGGCATCGCAACAAGGTTAATCCGGAATTCCCTTATCTTTTGAAAACAAATTTGGTATCGTTGTGGGGGAATCCGAATAGATTATGTCGCGAACAAGGACGGAGCTCGTCAAAAGATGAGTTATCACAAGAGCTTGCAACCAGTTCAAAAATACTGAGTATGAGACTCGGGTCGTTCTCCCAACGAGTTAACGCAAGGGACGATTTTGGTTGTGAAAAAATCAGGGGTTGCAATTGTGTGTGTGTGAACAGAGATTAAAAAGAGAAATTGAGAGAAACTGATAAAAAAAAAAAAGGGTGCTAGGCCATGGATTAAGGTATCATGTGTCCCCATAAACACCGCTAATCCCAAATATAGATGGTTGTCACGTAACCCACGGAGCCACACTCTACCAAACGGTCGAGTTGGTAGATCAACACCGTTCCATAAGTCTCAGGCTTCTCATACTCTAGTGCAACGGACCTAGGTCTTTGGAACATGGATAAATCCTCCATGTTCGCCACATTAAGGACTCACTCTCACTAGCGAAAGCCTGGCGTCTATAGAACGGTATCAACCCAAGGATTAACCCATCTTTTCTTTAGGAATTAGTGGCTAGGATCATACACACCTCAACCTATGACCATAGCACAAGATCACTACTCCATAATTAAAGCAAACAAAACATCAAACACTTGATAGGCAAAAAATAAAGACATGGTAACAAATATGGAAAATAAACTAACAAGAGAATCAATAGAGGAAATCAACAAATAGATCAACAAACAAGAGCATATGAATCATCAAAGAGCATAAACATAAACTAGAAATTGCAATATATAAACGAAAACAAAATAGAAGGAGAAACTAGAATTGCATTAATTAAAGAGAACAAGTATCCACAAATCAAAAACAAAACATGTAATAAAAGAAGAGTTTGGTTGGTAATGAGGTTCCTAGAGGTGAAGAACAAAGAAGAGAAATTAGAGAAAATGAGGGAGATGGAGAACTCTCCCAAAAATCTCCTAAAACTACTCTAAGGCTAAAATTGATGAAATGAGAGAATGCTTGTTGTGCTTCAGCTGTTCCTCTCCCATATAGGTCGAATTGGGCTTGAGCAATGGATGGGAAAAGGCTCGAAAAAGTGAAATCCCCAAAATAGCCTTCATTTTAGTGAGTTCTACCGTCGCCGCGTGGGCGCGCCACCTCCATCACGCGGGGGCGCGATGTCCTTGTCTTGGAGGTTACGAAACAGGGTGGCGCGGGTGCACCATCTAGGTCACGCGGGCGTGCCACCGACGGAAACTTCCCCATTAAGTAAGGGGGGGAGGGGCGCGGGCGCGCCATCTTGAGGGCGGGCGCGCGATCAACGCTGGATTGGGCTATTTTTGGGTTTTTGTTCATTCTTCTTGCTTCTCTTATTCTTTTTAGCTTCCCTTTGGCTCTTCCTCTACACCTTGGGCTTGAAATTCACTAGCACACACATCAAGGCACCAAGTGGAAGAATATTCAAACAATTTACATACTTGGAAGCTAATTTAACAAATTAACCAATTGAGGACATAATTATGCAAGAGATGGAAAACTTTGGTCAATCACTAACAATTATGTGGAAAAAGTGTTGATGAAGTTATCAATTCATGCATACATTTTTTTATTTTAATTTAAACAATATACATGACTTGGTGCGTAGGTGAAGAAAGACTCTTGGCATGAATCAGATGCTTCTTTGCATTGATCTTTTTATATATACCTTTGTTACTTCATTCCTATATGGTTATATATACAGAGCTTACCTATTCATATCAATCACAAACAGATTTCTCATTTCTTCTACTTTGCAGTTATCAACATTTTTTATTTTCCAACTTTCTTGAGCTTACCTATTCATATCAATTACATATTTCTCGTATTTTCTTCTTTGCAGTTATCAACCTTTCTTGTTTTCCAACTTTCTTGTTTACCTTTCACTTAGCTTAGCTAAACATGGACCAAATTAACGTGTCAAAAATAGCCATAATGATGCTGGAGTGAGCGGCATAGCCGCAGCTAAACATCTTTGCCACCACAATGCTGTAGATGGACTCCAATTTTATCGATGAGATCCTGGTGGTCCATTTTACTTCTCTGAAATAGTATAGAATTACCTATTAATTTTAGTAATGGTAATTAGGATTTATAATTTTAATAATTGTGGTTAAATTTTTTTCCAACCTTGAGGGTAGGGTTGTTTTGAATGGTAGGATAAGGATACATGTATAAGTGTAGGCTTAAAACCCATTTAGAGTGTCTTTAAAATAATTTAGAAGGTTGTTTGTTTTACTGTAAATAGTAGAGAAAAATATGTAATCTATCTATTATCTATCTATTAAAATCTATCTATTAAAATATAATAAGTATAGGGGTTCATGCTCATTGCTCGCCACTTGGAGGCATTCTTCGATTGACATATGGCAGTGCGTAGAATCACGCCAAGTGTCTCTTACTAAGTGGTTGAATGATGTCATACATTTTAATTAAAAATTTGAAATTAAAACAGTAATAATTAAGAAACAAAAAATTAGGAATCAATCAAATGCATTATAGAAAAGAAAATACAAATTTGTTGAGATTTTAAATACTAACAATAAAAATTGATAAGTGGTTATTCAAATATTAAATCAAGCACTCATTTATTAGTATTAATTTAATTCGAATTGTCTGTTACTTTTTTAAGTGATAAGTATGTACTTTTAATTTATTATTTAAAAATTCAAATTCAAATAAATGTACAAATGGTAAATGAAAAGAAAAGAAAGAAAGAAAAAATCTCCTTAGATTTGGGCGGAAATTTCTCAATTTTTTAAAAATATTTTAACGTATGTAAATTAATTTTGGTGTACACCTCTTTTTGGTGTACACCTCCAACCAAGTCCTAAACGAACAGTTTTTTACTACTAGAATAATATGTTTTTTAAAGCAAACGAACAGATTTTTAACCACATGTTCGCTGTATATATAGATTTATGTTCGTGTACGAACAGAATTTTACTACTAAAACGAATATGTTTTTAAAAGCAAACGAATAGGTTTTAAAACCTGTTATGTTCGTTATATATATAAAAATATATTCGTTTGAGACTTGGTTGGAAGTGTACATGTAACATTACCGTATAATTTATATGAACAATTAAATTTTAGTGTAAATATAACCTATTAATATTTGAATTTGATTTTTCTATACGTGCTAACTTTTAGATTATCCGCTCATTCAACGCTGACATTGCCCATTAATCCTTATTTCTGTTTAGGGTTTCAATATTTTCTCCAAACTTATCGCTGCTGTTCCATTTCTGTTTGGAATCACTTCCAGAAGCTGATCAGCAAAGAATGGCAGCTATGATGGAGCAGGTCCAAATCCGTGACAAGTACTATCCTCTCCACTTTCTCTATTGATTTCACTTCTTAAGTTTTTTTATTTGGGCTTCATTCATAATAGATCTTTAAGTTTATATTTTAATAAAACATTTTTTCTCCTCTTGCTTTCACTTCTTCACCAAATCCAGAAATTTATCATCCTCAATTTCACCCCTCTCTTCATTGTGTATCCGATGAACCTCAAGCCCTCTATGTTCCTTTCTTGGTTTCAACAGTACAAACAACGTGGATGCTGCTAGAGACATCTTAGTAGATGGTATTAAGAATTTGCCTCAGAATAAACAGCTACTGGAGGTAGGTCTATCTTTTCCATAAATTTTTGCATTACTATATTTACTTGGTTATTGTTTAGGTTGTAGTATTATAATTAATAGATTGTCTTGGCTGTTTATATTTTTGAATGATTAAATAACATAGAAAACCACTGATTTCATTGAGAGTGAAGCTCAATATAATCTAGATTGCACACTAAGAATCATTCTTCAATTGATTAAGCACAGAATGAACATTGCCAAGGAAGAATTATATTATGTGTTATATTTGATTAAATAAGTGCTTTTTAGAAATCAGATGGATTAATATAACAATAATTGGTTTATTGATTTATTTCTTTTCTTTTTGCAGCTGGATAAGGTTCTTAACAAGATGGGAAGGAAAAAATAGAAAAACTAAATAGGAAGTAAGAGGAGTGAAAATTATACTAAAGGTATATCTTTGTTTTTCATCTGTTCACTTCTTTGTCATTGTGAATAAAAAGTGACTATATGTGCAAATTTATAGAATTGTATAATACATTGCATGTTGTCAAAAAAATTAGTACTATGACATCGATTAGAAAGGGATTGAATTGGGTAATTGTTAGCTCATTGAATCATTCTACTATCTGGGAAAAACATATAATAGAATGGAATGAATTGGATTATTACAAAACCTAAATTGAAAAAAATGTTGTTCATTTTTTCTATAAAAAAGAAAAATTTAAGTTGCTAAATCATTTTGCAATCACTATATCATAATGTTTTTGGTCAACTCACTAAATTAGATAATTATCAATTAACTAACTTATACTTTAATAAAAAAAAAACTTATTCATACACTTATTAGGTTTAATAAAGATAAAAAAATTTAATTAATATATAACAAAATTTTCTTCCAATTTTTATTTTCATATTTTTTATTGTAAATCTAATTGTTGAAAATTTTAATTTAAAATTTATTTTCATATTTTTTTTATTGTAAATCTTATTTTTATCCTAAAATATTATCTTATTTTTTATATATATTTAATAATTCAAAATTTAGAGTTTTGTATGTGGAGTGAAAAAAAAAAGGTGAAGAAAGCATTGTATAAATTATTTTTTAATTGATCTTTTAAATTTCGAGTCATGCTAAACTACAACACGTTACATTGTCCTTCATTTAATGGTGCCTTCTTGGAATGCGTTGAGGTGATGACACATGTCAATTCATTAGATAATGAAGAACTTGTGCCAAGGTTTTGAGAGCTTGACACTTGTCAAGTAGATAAACTATTACTATTCAATCTTTACATAGTGGAGATTTGTCTAATGGTTTTTTTGGTTAATTAGGAAAAAATATGTTACTTATATTTCTTGTCTTTCACTTAAATGTCATTGTTTGGGGAATACAGGAAGGAGAAAGAGCTTGTAAGACGACCTCGATCTACTCGTGATCATTTTTGCGTCTGTAATTGACGAGCAAGGCGTGAGTAGTGAGTCTGTGGCGGATTCGAACTTTGGCCTTTATTTCGTGTAATTTGAAGGTTAGTAACTGTATGTCTTTCCAAATTTAATAAGTTAGTTACAAACAATGATGGACTTAATTTTTATAGGATAAGAGTTAGAAGGTGGAGTTCAGAGTAGGTGGTCTAGTGGCGCCTTCTCGAAAACCCTTGTTTGCTGGAAAATTGCGGAGTAATAAGGGGTTGTGCACTAAAACGACTAGGGTTAATAATGTATTGTTTGTGTGATAATTTGTTTGAATTCTTGTTTTTGTTAATTGGAATTGTCATTGTTTCTTAAATTTGAGATTGTTTGTGTAATAATGTGTTGTTGTTGATAATTGGAGGCCTCTAAATATAGGGGAGATTTTGTCGAAATTTTGTTAAAATTATTTAAACAGGTTTGCGTTGCTGCGAAATGATTGATTGAACCAATTTAATTTAGTGGAGGCTTCTAATTTAAAGGGAGACTCTGCCGAATTTTTAAAAAAATATATTTAAAAAATAAAAAGTAATTAACGATTGCATGTTTAATTAGGATTGTGTTTGATGGATGACGTGGGTTCGAGTCATCGCTTGTGGACGTATGATAGGTTTTATGATTTGTTGGTATGCTTTAGTCTTTTACGCATTTCTTCATGGATTGCTGAATTTTAATTCATAATTGTTAGATGTTGTCTCAGTTAATAATTAACATGTTATTTTCTCTCAGATCGAGTTCTCTACCAACCTCGAGCAAGCCACCCAACAGGCGCAGCAAGAGGGTGATGATAGTGCTGGCACAATTGACTCGAACTCTGTGTGGCGTCAGACTTTGTCAGAACTATGCTGGAACCGAGTTTATGGGGTTGGTGGTTTCTTCGCCTCATCTCTACACAGATTTGGCTTTGGAGGTTCATTTGCCTTTGCTGCCAGCACTTTCACAGACCCGGATGCTACAAAGGTTGTGGACTTGAGAGAGCAGGTCCAGAACTTGACGCAGAGCCTTGAGACTCAGGGGCAGCAGCAGCACATAGACAAGGTTCGGAGTCTAAAGGATACCCTAGCTGAGAGGGATGCGCGGGCAGAGGAGCATTTACGACGCCTGGAGGAGATGTCGCGGCAGGTGGCGGCCTTCTACAATCCGCTACGCCCGGGGAGCTGCAGCGCTACTGTGGGGAGTTCAGGTTCCTCGACTGCACTGCCATTACCACCTCGTCCACCACCATGCCAGCCAGATCATCCTCCACCCGATGATGATGACGACTACGAGGATGCATAGATAGGCTAGTATTTGTTTTCCTTTGTTTGTAGTCGACTTTCATTTTGTAGGAACATTTTCATTTTCTGTATTCATGTACGGTTTGTATTGTTAGATATTTGGATTTCTATCGTGTTTGATTACTATTTATTTATGATATCTGATTTATTATTCAGTATTGTGTTTAATTTATCTATCAAGGAATTAAATTTTTAAATATAACAAATCAAAAAAAAATTGCAGGACCGTGGAAATTTCCGTCGGAGTATATTTCATTAGTCATGGAAGCTTCCGTGGGATCTTTCCGTCGGATAGAAACTATTAAAAAAAGCATCGCCTTCATCTCAACTCAAAGAAAAAGCATAGTAAAAATCCGATGGAAACATTTTTCCGTCGCGTTATCAATCGTCAGTTGTTAGTCCAACGCAAAATCCAACAAAAGCCTTCGAACCGTTGATTTTCTGGAAAAAAAATCCGACGGAAAATTCGACGGTAACTAGCGTGTTTCTTGTAGTGAAAGATCACCATAAGCCACCTTCATAAGATCGGAACGATCGCCACAAATTACCTTAATAAGATCATGTTTATTCTCTATGAGAGAACAAAAGAGAAACTCTCACATGAGAGAAAACTAAAAATTTATATTTTATATTCTTATAATATGTTTTACATTGTTTCATATATCCCATATTTATAGTGCTAAATGTAGGGGTGAGAATGGGCTTAGCCGAACTGAGCTTTTGCTTAGATGACCTGGCCAATATCATAAATATATGACCCAATCTAGGCCTGTTACTATTAGTAAGCTTTTTTACAAGCTCGAGTCTGACCTATTTAAGAGAATATAACAAAAAACGGCAGAATTAATAGTCTACCAAAAAAAGATATAACTATTTTGAAGAGACAGTTATCTCACTTGTCAAGCCCACAAATTTTAAAAAAATTTACTATAGGAATTATAAAAAAAAAAAATTCATTCCATACATTCTATAATATATAATTCATTATAAATTATAATTCAATAATATATTTACCATTAATCACATATAATATAGTCACCAAAAATTAATCACGTATAATATAATATAATTATACTTACGATCAAACAGTATTGAAAAAATTATTGGGTAATATTAGATATACCATTGTACACACCTACACACACCATTTAGTAATACGAAAAAATGTAAACATTAGCACAGAAAAATATAAATTTTTGTGCTAATTTTTACATTTTCTGTGTTGCTAAATGATGTCTACATGTGTGTACAATGGTACAGATAGATTTATTTAAAAATATAAACATCTTTTTAAAATCATAAAAAGAAAAGCTACCACCACTAACATTAAATCTCCAAATATATCTTTTTTTGTTATAACACTTTCGGGCTCTTTTCTTTTTTAAATACAAATTTGGACTTTTTATTTTTACTATTGTTTATTTTTTTGGATTTATCATAAATGAGTTGTTCAAACTCTAAACTAAGAAAAATTTATTTTTATAGAAAACTTTAGCGGATCGTCCCAATAAATTTTATAGGCTTTTTTTTAAAGCATATGACCTGATCTGTTTAATAAAAAAAGGCTTTATAAAAAGCTTAAGACTGACTTATTTACTAAAATAAGCTTAGTTGAGTCTGAAAAGAGTCAAGCCATGAACCCCGTGGAGTAGCCCGACCCATTCTCACCACTAACTAAATGGATAAAAAAATTTTACTACAACACCCATAAAGATGAGATTGTGGAAAGAAAGCTCACTAAGAAATTTATTTAAATAAGATTTTCCTAATATATATATATATATATGAAGAGAAACGACGAAGAGAAACGACTAAACTAGCTTATTAGGATTGAAAGATTTTTTGGTGGCTCAAGCTTGAGCTTATATAATGTGAGGCCTAACAAGACTAAATGTGAGCCATGCTAAGGCACCTGGCGGCGGGCTACCTGACATAATAACATTGTCGTACCCCTAAATACAACTAATACAACAAGTAAAAATAATGCTAGGACAACTAAAACAAAACAAAAACTCTTAAAGGCTGGAGCCCGCAAATGGTTGACTTTGTGCATTAGTGATACGATGAGTCTAGTCCATGAGAATTATAGTAGTATAAATAAGAGACTAATTGCATTGTATGTGGTATGTCTTTCACTTGAAATAAATAAAAATTATTCTTTCTTAATTCATCAACTTCAATCTTAATTAATTAGCCAAATATCTTCTTCTACTTGAATGTTACAATCAATTACTTATATATTTTTTTTTTTTAATTTTCATGTTCTTTAATTCTAGTCCTAACACAGGCATACTTTTCACTGATCACCTAATAGCTGGACTAGACTACTTAATCTATTGCCCATGCCATTCGCCCCAAAGGTGCTCGTTTGTCACATACAAGGAAACTCCATCAATAGCATGATTCTACCTCAGGATCACATACGATAGAATTAGTTTACCATCATCTTGGGAATGTTCTTTGTTCTTTTAGATGGCATTTATCATTACAAAAACATATTAGCAACATTGAGTTGTGTATATGCTTCTGTGTCCTTAGATTTGATTTTTGCATTCTCTGATTACGAAATAATAACATAATGCACATGTGTAAATCTTCTTTAGATTTAAATCGGTAAGTAATGCATTTATTTTAGAATAAATCTATGTATACTATTGTACCATTTAGCAACACAAAAAAATGTGAACACTAGAATAGAAAATTTAGTATTATTACCCTTTATTTTATTTAAATAAAAAACTTTACGCAACAAAGTTTTTTTCAGTGAATCACAACACATTACATAGCCAAGACACGGTTAGAACATACAAAATCTCTCCAAGGGCTCCACATCTTGCTATGATTATTAACGCTTCTACAATTTAAATTAATTGGTGCATTGCATCTTCAAGCATCCTACAAAATCAATGAAAGCAAGTTTTGCTAAGTGCTCAGCAGTTTTTTATTTCACCAACATGTAGTGAACACTCATAAAAATACACTAAACATCATGTGTGCACCAATATTCGAAAAAAATATCAAAACTACCGATTCGGGCTTTAACAAAACTACCAATGAAAAAAAAACAAGTTTTCTACCCATGAAAGATACGACAAAACTATCCAAACGTCATTAACGAGGCATTGATTTTGGGTAGAACATTTTGGGTAGTTTTGTCATACAAAACCCATCTTGCATGGGTAGTTTTGTCAGCGTCCGAATCTTCTGTGGGTAATATTGTCCTACAAAACCCATATTTAAATTGTTACCGTGTTTTAGTACCTTGGGCTTGACAGGACATTTTTCAGGCTGCCTAACAATAAAAACCTTGTCTCCAGCAGTGCTATAAAAATCTTGATTACGATGCCAACTCCACAATGCATGTGTTTCATTTTTCACCTGCATGCACATTAACTCAACCAATCAGTTTGTAGTTTTGTTAATCTCACAAATTATCTTTGTGAGATTAACAAAAATGTACTATGTTAGTCCTTCCGCCTTTAACCGTCAGGTGACACAACATGGCGATAGTGACTAATGTGTTAATTTTTGTCAATCTTAGAAATATAATTGATGCAACTTGTTGGATATTAAAAACTATTTTAGTGGACGCGAACAATCTAGAGAGAGAGATCACCTCTAGAATTCCATGGCCGAAGCTACTTTCTCTAAGAGCACTATAATCAGGTTGTCGATCCCAACAGAATTTTCCTTTGGCAGGACCTGAAGTAAAATTGAATCCACAAAATTTACCACCATTGATTATCTTATCCGGTGTACTTGTTGGGTTTGGACAATATCCAGGTTCATCTGCATGTGGGATTGCCATATCCTCCCGGTTGCCACCGTCGCCGATCGTGATATAAACAGGACCACAAGGATCCAATGTGTAGTTGTATACTCTGTTTGATCTTTCATATGCATGAACCTGTCAAAAACAATTTTAATTCTTTCAACGAAATGCAATTATGGGTACTACATCGAGTTGAACTAAGAATTCGTTGATAGCTAAAAAATAGTTTCATCAAATCAGAATTTTATACGAAATATATAAAACATGAGAGGATAGTTTTGTGTGTGTTAAGATACGGTTTTTGCCACCTAAATCAAATTTCAGAAATCAGAAGCGAAAAATGAACCTGAACCAAGTAAAATGTAATTAGATTAGTTTGGATTGGGTTCAACCTTTCATTTTAAACACAGAAACGAACTGATCCAACTCGATTAAAGCTGAATGAGATCGGTTAAGGTAATAGGTATTCATCTTCGGTTTTAAAAGAATGAATTTTTTTTTTTTTCATAATATTTCTTAATCCGACAAGCCAAGGACTAAATCTATCCGGATTTAAATTCCATATAAGGGTATATCGTTGGCTAATGAGCTACTAATATCTTGGACATATGAATTTCACAAGAATGAATTCTATATTCGATCAAAATGAGAAAGGGTCTAATTGGGCTTTACCCAATTAAATCTAATTACCCGTTGAGTACTAAAACCAATTAAATTGGATTGGTTCTATTTCATTATTACTAAACGGATGTACGATGATGAATGATGTGAAAATAAGACAAGAATATGGTTGCTTACATGTCCATTGAAGACAATGTCAACACCATATTGATATAGCAAGTCTTCCATCTCAACTCTCATACACTCTGCTTCTCTGTAATGTGCTTTGTAGGTGCTGTACCATGGTGGATGCCATGTAGCTACTAACCATGGGGTTACCTCTCTGTCAACAGAAGCCAAGTCTTTCTCCAACCACTTGTATTGGTCTCCTACAATATAAAAAGAGGGTAACAATGGGTAAATTTAGAAGAAAATGTATTGATTTATATTTCTATTTTCTAGATCTATCCTTGTATATATTTGTACACACCATTTAGCAACACAGAAAAATGTAAACATTAACACAGAAACATAAATTTTTCTGTCCTAATATTTATATTTTTCCGCGTTGTTAAATGGTATATACAACTATATACAATGATACACATAGATTAATTATTTTCTATATATACAATAACAAAAGCAAAATGTTTTCCAGGATTCGATATTTTGTCCAACCAAGTTATTTATTTTGTATCAAATAAAAGATTATTTTGATGTTAAATACAAGTTCATTTCGGTGTTATTTTTTGTATTATTTGACATCGAAATAATTTTTTATTTAACATAGAAATAGATGATTCGGTTGGTCAAAATAGACGTGCATATAGTAATACCGTAAAATAAAATTGTCACTAAATCAATTTTGCACATATTAAATACATGTATTGTTTGAATAATTTGCGCAAAATATATTTTATATTTTAACATATATTTTATACTAATAATTGATTTGGTGACAGATTTTTAATATGCACATATATAGCCTAACTCATTTTGCATTTCTGAAAATTGAGTAATATTAGATAAAATTGAGTTAATAATATAGAAGTTAAGGAAAATAAACCTTTTAGGTAAAGCTTAAGGTAGTGTTAGTTGTAACTGCCTTTCCTATTCTGTTAGCGGTTGTTATAACTTATAATTAACACACTCTCTGCTTCTCTACTTGAACAACTCAATTCATAAATTCACTATCTATTTTCTTTCTTCTCAATCTTGTTTGCTTTCTCTCTTTCTCTCTGAACCTTTCAGTGTGTTTAGGAATGTTACATGCACGAAATTATAAATGTTATGTTAAATAAAATAATTTTGGGTTATTGTCTCCCATTATTACTGTACTTCTTAAATTATAATGTTAATGTTAATCTAGAAGACAAGAGAAGAAAAGAAGAAGAAGAAAGGGGTAACCTGATTTGAGAAATGATGTGTAGGCACCAAGCATGATGAAATGTATGCCACCAGCATTGAAAGAATAATACATAGTGGATAATGATCCACTCTCCTCTGATGGAAATGCAAATCGAGAACTATATGAAACAAATGTCTTGTTGTGTATTTGTTCTTCAAATTCATGATTACCTTGTATTACCATTATTGGCACATTCGAAATCACAGGTTGCATATACCTGCATCAATCGTTTCAACACTTAAAATCAGTTCTGGAACCTTAACATTAACATTATTATTAAGAAGAAGGCTATTCACACTTTTTTTTTTTTCATACATCACATTTACAACTATATAAAAATATGATTATTATAGGTAAACCACAAAAAGTAGAAAGCAGTTAACACATCAATGATCGTATTTTATACGGATGTCTTGGTATTTAAAAAAAATGTGTGTGGATAGCGGAACCGAATTATGAATTAGAGAAAGTATAGGTAATCAATATTTTTCTAACCAATAAATCAGCCAACATAAAATAGAATATCCGTAACCACTGTTGGGTGGGTTTGGTAAAGCTTTTTGGTCAAGTGCTCATGCTCTCAAAAAGCAGGAACCATCTTTTTGCATTTGGTAATTCAAAAAGCCAAGGAGCTTTTGCTCCGGCTTTTGAGAGCCCGGGGTGCTTTTGAGAGCCCTAAAGAGTAGCTTTTCAAAGCTGGCTCTGGCTCCTCAAAAGGTAAAATGACAAGTTAACCTTATATTTTAATAAAAAAACTAATTTTATCCTCAATTAATTATATTTAATTTACATTAATGCATCACATATTAACAAAAAGATCATCGTACTAATTTATTACTTTGAGAGCAACTATCAAATAGATTTACCAAACGCGATATGTGTGGCTTTTGCTTATTGAGAGCAATTTTGAGTTATTTTACCAAATGGACATATGTGACTCTCCGTCAACTGCTTTTTGAGAACACAAAGAGCTCAGCCGCTTTTTGAGAGCCACAGCATTACCAAACCGAGCCATAGAACGTCCACAACGAATGAAAGTCATAGAACATCTGAAATCTAAAACAACTAACAATCAGCCAACTTTAACATCCAAAATCTATAAAAATAGAACATCCAATTTAAGTTATTGGCTGATGTTAGCTGAATTTTTATTGGTTATCTAGCATTTTGTATTAATTATTAATCAATGTTGTGGCTATATTATCAATTAAAACTATCAAAATAATCCTCTATCTTTGAAGAAGCAGTGATATCAACTTAGTCCGGTAAATTAATTTTGTGATATTAACTTAACCTTTAAAAAGTAAATCCGACATCGTTTTATTTCTTAAAAAATTATGTGATTACTTGATGTTATACAATATCACATTTTACAAAATATACAATCTCAAAACAAATTAATGTATCATTTATATATAAAAGCATCTTATGTAATAATACCACCACATCAAAATATCTGGAAGATAATAAAAAGTCAGTCTTCTTTTTTTGTGTCCAATAAAAAATCAGTTAAAGTAACTTAAAGTTATTTTAATTTTTACCATAAGTATAACTCAATAATATTAAATAAATTATAGATATTACATGTATAAAATTATAAATATTAAATTAAACGCATATTATTATTTTACTATCATTATTGATACTTCGGAACCTCAAAGTTAGGCCATACAATTATTTCTTCTAAAGCAAACGAATTATCATGTTGCTTAAATTAAACCAATTTGAAAAAAAATAAATCAATTTGCAAAGTTTCAAACTTTCAATATGTTGAAAATATGGGATATATAACCAAAATGATGAACTAGATGCTCCAGCAATTTTAGCCATCAATCTCAATCATAAAACGGATCTTAGCCACGAAAAACTACTGTAGTGTCTAATTCCGAGATACACTTGAAATGTTTTGCAATAAATGATGTACATACCTTCCCCAATAATCCCAACGAGGCTGGTAAGTTTCACGAATAGGAGTGTTAGAGAATGTGCAAGAGTAGCAGTTACTGCCAGTGTTATTAGTGAGATACATGTTTGCATAACAAGCATCTCCAACCAACACAATAAGATCAGGATTGTTTCTAATCATGTGATCAACGGTGGATGTGGAGTTGTATGTTAAACCCAAGTCTCCAACCACTGCTATTCTGCTTGGGTAACTTTTTGGCCCTGAAACTGGCATTGTCCTGAAATAGTGAACTTCACTCATTGCTGACAATGATGGATCTCCACATCTATATTGATATAATGTGTTTGGTTTCAATCCTGCAAACAAATTCATAACAGGAAAGTTATTTTTTATAAATATATATTGATACAAATATAATTTTTTTTTACATGTATCGAAAAGTCCCTTCTTAGTAATGTTATGTCAATAATATGATCATTAATCAAGACTTTGAGAATTGTACCGATCATTGAATTGGCTACGTGCTTGATTTAATGATTTAGTGGTCTAATCGAAATTGAATGGATTTATTTAAATATATAATAAAATTATTTAAAATATAATAAAAATTACTTTTTACAAAAAGTTTTTAAAACCATTTTTTCTTCCTAAACCCGGTCCAGTTTGACCTTTTTTATTTTTTGACTGGTTTGCTTGGTTTTATCAATTTTCTAAAATTCAATTTTTTGCAATCAAATCGGATCATAGATCAATTTTTAGTTGAACATACCATACCAGTCCGATTCACAAAACACTCGTTGATTGACTTAAACAAAAATGTTTTACAATTACGCTAGATAGCAAACAAGATTTTGGCTAACATCAGCCAAGAAAAATATTGCACTGATTATTAATTTAAAAATATAAAATTAATCATAAAAAATAATAAAGTTGATCATCTAAAACCATTAAAATTAATTATAAAAATAATAAAAATTGATCTTCTAAAATATCAAAATTGATCCTTCATATTTGAGAAATGGAATATTAATTGATATTATTCACAAAACTATTGGTCATTAATAATTTCTCAATGTTTTATTATTTGCGCCCAATTTTAGCTAGTATCTTACTATTTGTTTTCAATATGTAGAGTAGAGTGTGGTATGAAAATTGGAGAAATTCGTCTAATAAGCGCAGTTTTTTTATAATCCAACTGTGTCTAATAAAAATTAACTTAAATATACTCAAATACAATTACGTATTGCAATTTGTAACATTGTTCTTGACCTGTAATTCTAAATGAATTTTAAGAAATATGATTCATATAATTAAATAAGTTTTAAATATTGACAAATTTTATTTTTACATTAATATCATTGAAATATTAACATATGGTTATTTCTTTTTATAAATTCTCATTATCTGTAAATCTATGAAAATAAACTTAATATTTTGTTTTGTTATAAAAATCTGAATAGTTTTATTTTGTTTACTCCAAAAGTGTTATGAATATATTTAACACAAATAAAAAAACTGCCGAGATATAATTGAAACAAAATAAAATATAGATGTATTTCTAAAACTTTTAAGTAAGAATAGACGGAAAAATATACTTTAAACCAAACATAAAATATCAAATAAGAGAAGCTTGTAAATAAAAATTGTATTATACCTGTGAGGCGAACGTGATGTATGATTCCAGAAGTGTAGTTTTGAAGGCCTTCATAAGGATACAATTGACTGTAAATAAGGGAATAACCCTTGGATCTGTAGGACATGCTCTTTCCAGGTCTTCCATACTCAACTATGCTACCAACGCTTTTAGGATCTAATGGCTTTATATTGTCCCCAATTTGGAACTCCCCTGCCAAAAATAAATACAAAATTTAACACTTCATTTTAGTTCTTGTGTTTATGTGTCAACAATAAGTTTTCACTTTTCACTATCAAGCTATATCTTGGTTGTGGGACAAAGATCCTCTAACTTGGTATAGCCAGGAAGTGATGACAAGAGTCTTGTAATCTTTATATTAAAGTGGATGGTGGGATTTAATTATAATAAAAGTTATAAATTTAAATATAATTCATTATATTATTTATTTTATTATTTTATTTATTTAGAAATTTTCTCACCTGTGTTTTTTTTTCTCTAATAATATGATAAAATTAGTATTGGACTTAGTCCAACTACATAACTAGACTATAAATAGAAGTATATTATGTTGTAATAATTTCACATATTTAACTAATATACTAATCCTAATATGGATAATTTTATGGTGAAGAGAAATTTACATGTATATGGTAAAGAGAAGTGTTATTTTTATTTTAAAAATTAATAAAAATAAAATAAATATATTTCACATCATTCGCATCCAACCATTCATCCATCA
>JASCZI010151046.1:182268-195726 GCA_036250425.1 Stylosanthes scabra | reverse complement strand
TAAGAGGTTGTAAACATTGAAAAAAAAGTTAAAAACAATAAGTGATTTTTTTCTAACAATAAATAAATTTGAATATTGATTTTAGAGACATAATTCAGAATATATTATTAAATTTAAATTTAAATGCATAACACTATGAAAATTAATTTTTAGTTTAGTCATTGATGAGAGATTTATATTAGTGAATTAAAAATATATTGTTTAAAATAGGTATGTGAAAACAATAAATAAAGATGGAGAGAGAAGTGCATTTATTGCTGAAAAGTTAGACTTTTGTGAAAAAATACAGTTATATGTTTATATAATTGTCTGGAGATACATACGTTTAACTAAGTTAAAGATTTGATAAATTAAACACTTAATTCAAAATATCAAAATACTCAATAATAAACATATTAATATTACAATACCAAAAAAATATTAATATTAAAAAATAAAAAATTAAAGTCTTAATAAATAAACCTCACAAATATTTATTAGTATATATTTTTCTATTTTAATGTGAAAATTATTTATTTACTAAATGATTATATAAAAAATTTAGGATTTCGGTAAAAATAGTTCTTTAAAAGTTTTTATTGAATATATTCTAAAAATATTTATTAAAATAAAAAGTTTTAGTAACTTCTACCATTAAAAGTTTTCTTTATTTAACCAACATTTTATGCGTTTAGTTTACTATTGTAATCGTTCTTAAATTTAAAACATATTTACAAAAATTAATAACACAATAAATCATACTCTTATTTACTTTTATATTTCTATGAGGTTAAAATTTTTTTTTTAAAAAAAGTAAGAACAATATGAGGTAATTCTTTTCCCCAATAATAGTAAATTTGAATATTTAATTTTAGAATCATAATTAAAAATATATTTATTGAATTTAAACATTTATAAATGCATTTATTATTATTTAGTGGAGATGCATTTATTGCTTATTAGTGAAAATGTTTAATCTTAATCATTCAAATTAATCTAATGATCATAAATGTATTCTCATATAAGAAATACATTCTCACGGCTACATCCCATATATATATATATATATATATATATATATATATATATAAGTACGATATATGAAGTGTAGACCCTTTATTGAATTGCCATATATAACGTGCGTGTCGAATAAATTTCAGGCACGTTATTTATTTATTTATTTTTTGGTATTGAGGCACGTTATTTGTCAGTAAAAGAAAAAAAAAATCACCTTGGCAAGTTTGGACATACCCAAATATGATTACGTATTTGTTAATTTAATTTTATTCTTAATCAATGAATTGGAAATGGGTTTAGAAAATTTATCTAAAATGCAATATATAATTAAAATTATTTTAAAAAGTTAGTAGATTATATTTTAATATCAATAAAATATCAACATAATATTAAATGTATATAAATTTAAAAATTATATATAATTAATAAATTGATTAATTAATTCTTTATTGTTCTAACATGAAACATAATAAAGGGATTAAATTATCTTAAATATTAAAAGTAAATTAATTTATAGTTTTATTTTATTAGACATTATTAATCCATCTAACTTTCTAAATATTATCCTAATTGTTGATACTCTAAACCTATGAAGCACGGACATTTCGTTGAATTTGCGTGTCTACGTGTCGGACACGTTTTGGACACGACACTCACTAATACTCGTCCGACACGCGTGTCTTGCATGTCACATCTGTGTCCTTAAAAAAACAAAAAAATACATCTTTGGACACATTTGACACTCCAAAATATCATCATGTGTTCGCATGTCCAGCTTTATTCTTGACTTATATCCTTAAGATGAGTTTAAAAGTAGTAAATATTAATATTTCTTAAAATTAAAAATTATTTTAAATATTTTATATAATTAAAAAAGACATTAATAATACTTAAAAGTAATATTTTAAATTTTAAAATAAATAAAATATCAAGATATTATTATAATTTTGTTAAAAATATATTATATTTTATATATATGTCATGTCCCGTGTCATATAAAAAATCGAAATTAGTGTATCGCCGTGTCGCGTATCATGTCTGTGCTTCATCGCTCTAAACACACTAATCAGAAGAAAATAATTAGATAGTTATATATCAAAAGTTCCAATTATTCAAAGGGAAAGGCTACAACAAATAAAAAAAAAGCTACGAAATAATTACATAGTTATATCTTTATTTATTAGAAGAAAATAAATTTTGTTAAAATCTAATTATAATTTCTAAATTGTTAAAATTATGTATAAAAGAAAATCTTAAAATTAGAAGGAAAAAAAGTTGGAATCATACAACAAATACTTTTAAAAGAGAAATCAAATATCTTTTTTTAATTTTATTGAGTAAGTGTAAAACACGTTCGTGCTAATTCCATCCGTTGTTTTGGATAACTACCTGTGATCCAAGAAATCCAAAGAGAGTCATGAGAGGAAGAGAGGGAAACAGAGATTTGTTCAGGCTGAAAGCCTTCAACAGTTCTCTGAACAAGAGGATGTGTATCTGGCAAGTCTAAAGCGTTTCCACGGAAAGTGTTGTCAAGTGGAACCGTCACTGGCTTGAACGGTCCTTCTAGTGTCGTTTGAACTCCTTCAACATCATCCACTACCAACAACAAACTCACTACTACAACAAATACAACAACAATCATGGAATGCACAGAAACAGAACCCATTTTGGGATTCAAATTAGTTGTTGGTCGTGCTTGTGATGCATGTGGTGTGTGTATGTGTATGTGTTTGAGTGAATGAATATATAGAGGCAGGGAAGAGTGTCTCAAGAAGAAGGGACAAATAACTCATGCTAAGTGTAGTGAGGTGGTAACACTAGAAACAACTAAGAGATGGGATTTCTTCCACATGCGGATATTATGTGTGTGGATCTTGATTTTTATCAAGGCATGATGAGGATATTATGTCTCACTGATACAGCACGTGTTTTTTTCGTTTTTTTTTTTAATTTTTTTATTGCTAGTTTGATATTAGGAGATTTGCAATCACAAATTCAGACTCGACTTGAATCGCACACAAGAATGTGACTAGCAGATGTGACTGTATATATTAGATTCCAAATTTAAAACCTATTTAAATGAATCTAAGCAACTTGAACCAAGGTTGTAGATTATGTGTTTGAGTAATGTTAATGATTTAAATTATTTAATTTAATTTAATATTTATAATTATTTCATGTATGTAACATTTGAAGTCGTATACTTATAACATCTATTTTATATATTTATAGAGCAAACAAAAGTCAAAATATGCAATTTATCGCTGTCTAATGACTATTTAATAAGGATTTTTTTATTTTAAAATCGCCTCTAAAATTTAATTTTAGATTAAGATTATTCTTAATTTTTAAATAATAATTCTAGATGAGTATGTGATTTAACCAATTAAGTCCAATCAATTTTTTTTCTTCCACTTTCATGTTCGTCATATGCTTCATCATCTTTCTCCTTCCTTCTCCTCTCAGTTTTTCTCCAAATTTGCATCGTCATCGCCATCATCGTCATAGTCAACATTTTCTACCTCCTCCTCATCATTCTCTTTTTTCTTTTTCCATATCTGCATCTTCTTCTACATCGTCGTCGTCATCGTCAACATCTTCTCCTTCCTTCTTCTTTGTTACGTTGTTGTTGTTGTTATTGGGAAATTCAACTTGTTGATCTTTATTGTTTTGTGTTCAATTTAGTAGTAATTTTTTGTTCATTTTAATAGTATGTTTCGATTCATTTCTTCTTCTTTCTTCTTCTTCCTCCTCCTCTTTTTCTTCTTCTTTTTATTACAAGTTGTTATTTATGTTCGATTTAGTAGTATACTTCGATTCAATTTTTTTTTCTTTCTTCTTTAAATTTGCTGGAAGTCCCAGTTAACTTGGTTTTGGCAGCATAATCATCATAACAACTCGAGACGAACGTTTATTTAAAAGTCAAATGGTTGTGAAACAATATCAACTAGAGTAATTTGATAAGAAAGAAGCACTTGAGTTGCTTAGGTGGCATGCTTTCAAAGGTGAAATTGTTTTTCCAAGCTATATGGACATAAATGGTGCAATATGCTGCTGGCATTCCATTCATTCTGGAGATAATATATTCGAATTTCTATGGAAGAATTGTAGAAGAATATCTACATTACATGAGTATTAAAAAATTCCTAATAGAGATATCCAAAAGATACTTAGAGTAAGCTTTGATGCTTTGTGGGAATATCATAAGAATTAACTTGTTGTTTGCTTTTTTTTTTTTTTTTCAATTCAGTAATATATTTTAGTTCATTTTAGTAGTATATTTTGGTTCATTTTTAAACATGTATACTAAAAAATTTAATTTGTTATTGTTTGTTGTTTTGTGATTGATTTAGTAGTATATTTCGGTTCGTTTCAATAATATATTTCGGTTCAGTTCGAAATGATGATAAATAAGAAGATGACGACCATGATGACGGCGGCAACAAAGGAGAAGGTGGAAGAAGAAGAAGAAGAAGAAGAAGAAGAAGAAGATGGCGATGGAATTGGAGGAGGAGGATGAGGAGGACGGAACAAGGTGCGTATTAATTGGAGCGTGTTGTCACGCGCGTTTCAAATGGAGTGGGTTTTGTTGTAGCTGGAGTATTTGGTTAGTAATTGGTTGATGATTTTACTTGTTCAAATAGCATGATTGTTTTTTAAAAGAAAAAAGTTATTCTACTACTACTCTTAACCCATCTCCCTCTTCCCCTTCTTGTTTTCTTCCCCGTTCTCACCATGTTTGACTCTTTCTCTCTCTCATAAACAAACTTCCTCTGCCTCCATACTTCAGTTCACTAGATTATCTGACAGAAAAAACCCGTATAGAGAACGTGACAAACGAGCAAGAGATGGAAGCAATCAAGCAAAGATGAAGGCAGAGAGACCGTGATAATAGCAAGCAGCCAACTTAGCCAGCTAGCGGAGTTGTTGGAGCGGCGAGTGGATGGCCATTGACCCAACTGGCTGCAGTCCATGGAGAGAAGACGACAACAGTTCTCTATGGAGGGAAAGACGGCAACGCCGAATGGAACAAAGAGCATTTAGACATGGGAGTGTGTACTAGCTTGTGGACGACAATAGTTCTCTCTTTCTCTATTCCTTTCTCTACCTATGTCTTCTTTTCTTTTCAAAAGATCTAGATGCTCTGTTGTGGCAGCGGTAGTGCCGGATAGGAATGGTGATAGGTCAGGTCAAGACGGATATTTAAATACCCATACTCAAACCCAATTTTATGAGTATATAATTTTTAACCCCATACCCAAACCCATGGGTATATGTTGCCCCATATCCAAATACACGGGTATCTATAATATAAGTAAATTAAATTAAATTATTCAATAAAATTTTTCATTAATAAATAAGATACTTCAGAAATATAATAAAATACAAATAATATATAATTATTCACAACATGACAATAATATAATAGTTTTAAGCCAAAAGAAAATTTGATTTAGGATTTTTCTAAACTAAAATTATTAAAAGAGTCATCTAAATATTATTAAATATCTAAAAAAAATCAAATTAAATTATGTATAAATTTTAGTGACGATTTTGAATGAAAAAAAAAACTTTAGGAACAACTTTGATTTCGCTCTCAAATCTTAAGAACTAAAATATTACTTACCTAGTTATCCCTTCTAAAGAGCCATCTTTGTATATTTAATAATTCAAAAAGGGAAGGAGCTCTTACTAGTAGATTTTGTAAAACATTAGAGTAACTTTTTAGAATTGATTCATCAAGAAGCAATATGATTGAAAAACAACCTTATATTTTAATAAAAAACCAAATTCATCATCCATTAATTTAATTCAATTTTACATTAATATAAGGTCTACTGACAAAATTCAAATTCTAATAATTTTATACTTTAAAAATAACTATAAATACCTTTACTAAATATTATATATGAGATTTCTACTTTTAAGAATCAAATTTAAATTATTTTACCAAGCAATTATGTTCGGCTGCGTTTGCTTTCAAAGATAAGTACTGAGATATGAATAAAGACATTATGTCCTAAAATACTGAATTAGTATATTTTATATCCATTATGATAAGATGGACTCTAGAGATGCTAAGCAGAGAAATTTTTTTTCTTCTATTAGTTGTCACTGTTAATTATATCGTTCATAATTATATTATTTATCGTTTTATTTTTTTCTAAATATTGTATTAAGAAAAGATCAAAGTAAATTTAATTTTTTATTATTATCCTATTTTATATTCAATTTTTGTGCCGAGACAAAGCCTATTTTAATTCTTGTTTTTGTTGAGGCGGAACCTCCTGTGTGCTGTTGCGATGACTTTTGCAGATGGCGAAAGACATTAGGCAATGTGTAAAATGAGTCCTCTTTTTTCTATATTGTAATTTTGTTATTATTCATTGTATTTGTTATGAGGCTGAACCTTTTTTGTTATTTTTTTCTCTCACCTAGATTTTTGTGAGTAGTGTAAGTATATAAAAATGAAACAAAATATAAAAAAGTTTTTGTATCTTGTCATATTCTTTGTTTTTTTTTTCTTATTTTATCTCTAAAAATAAACACAACCTTTTGATTTTTTAAGAATAACTTTTTAAGAACTTAAAACCCTTGTCAACGTTTTTAGAGGTACAATAGTACTAAATTCAATCTTAGTGTGCAAGGGATCATTTCGGGGGTGAGGTGAGTTTTTCTTGGGCTTCTAAGCTAGAAAAATTTTAAAGAGAATGAATCAATTTAGCGGCTATACATTACTCATAAGCACTTGAAGCTTGGTAGAATGGTAAATTTGTTAGCCTTCGTCAAGCTATATACTCACGGGAAATTAAAAACTAATGAGTGTATAAGTGTGTGCGGGCAATACAAGAAATTAAAGGTGCGATTAGCGGCAGTTATTTTGTTATTTTATGACAATCGCTATGAAACTTTTCCGCGGTGGTTTTTCATAATTACTAGTATAACGGCCACAAAACATAAATTTGGAGGCGGTGTATTTTGCGGCGATTCTTAACCGCAAGAACCACTGTTACCATATTCCTTAACTTGAGTTATCGGTTTTTTTTTTTTTTTTTTGCAGTGGTTCAGAAAAAATTATAATTTTTCCTTTTATTATATATTTTGTTGACAAAGAAAATAAAATAATTTTACACATATTTTATTAATAATGTCAATGAGATAAGTGCAAAAAAATTTACACTTTAACTCATGTATAACAGAGATATAATTTTAAAATTTTTACACATATCTTATTGTCACTATTAATAAAATATGTATAAAATTATCTAGTTTTTGTATCAATGAGATTAAGAGAAAAATATAATTTTTTACATGTCTATTAAAAATATTGAATTTTTATTTATTTAAATAAAAAATCCAAAAATCAACATCAACATCTATATAACCAGAAAATAGAGCGTGATTGAAAATTGTGATGTTGGAGTTTTAAATTTTATGGGTGTGGTAGCCAATAGACAGTCGACAGAGAATATTGATTAGTTGTCGTCTTTAGAATTCATGATAAGGAGATCCCATAAATTTTGGACTTCATGATCATGAGTTCATGACACCAGATACATTACTATTAAGGCACATTATTATTATTATTATTATTTAAAGAACAATAAGACAAATAAGTTCTTAAATAATTTCGTGAGGTATATATTTTCGGAGAGTTTTTTACAATGAATTTATTATAAGCTTTAGAGAGAGACCGCCACCACTTTTTTTTCTTCTTCCTCCTCCTCTAAGTTTGCATCTGCATCTTCGTCTACTTCTTTTTTTTTTTCTTTCTTTCTTCTTCTATATCTGCATCTGCATCATCATTTTCATCATCATCATCATCATTTTCTTCTTCTTCTTCTTCTTTTTCTTATAATAGAAAACGACGATGAAAGTTGCAAAAAGAAATCTAACAATAGAGGAAGACGAAAATGATGATGAATCACGTAAATCAAGTTAAGAAGATGAAAAACGGAAATAAACAAACATATTTATTTGGTTATTTACTTGGTTAAAGCACTTGGTTGACGTTATATTAAAAGGAAAGAGCGCGTGATGTTATTTACTTGATTAGTCACTTAGTTAGTAAAATCACTTGCTAAGCTAGATTTATTATTATTTGCTATAATTTTTCCATTAAAAACTTATTTAACATTCTTTTCACGAAATCCTATAAGTTTGTCATAAATTTTTCTTTTTGGACATTGTGATAAAATTTTTCACTGACCTATTTTTTTAATGGTCAAATTTATTCTTTATTAAAAATAAATTGTTTGTCAAAGTCCAAATAAAAAAATTGTTTGTCAAATTCGTTTGTTAAAAAAATTATCAATCAAATTAGTTTATGAAAGATTAAAAATTAATTATACTTATCATTTAATTTTTTTATTAATAATTTTTGTTAACGATGGTACCCACATGAAACGTTAATTGACATGACAACACCCTAAAAATAATATAACCTTGATTATAAAGGTTGTTTAAGCAAAAAATATACTCTTTTGCATGAATAATAAAGATAACTCTTTAACTTTAATTTTACGTTTACGATAATCACACAAAACGGTATTATTTTTGTGGTGTTAATATATATGTCACTTAACATTTTATACTAATAATCATTAGCTAAAATTGTTAATAAATTGATAAAAATACGAATATGATTAATTTTTTTTTTTGGTATCTGAATATAATTAATTTTTAATTTTTCATAAACGAATTTTATTAATAAAATCTTTCTGCGAAAAATTTTACGAAGGACTCATCTTTCCCACTAATTTAATTATTAACCCTTTCCTTTTTATATTTGTAAAAATCCCCACACTTATTCAATTATGCATAAAAGAAGTTAAAAAAAAATGCATCAAAGGGGATGATCTGACATTCAAGATTCAACTTATCTAAACTCAAATACGTTTCATTCATTCACGAAGATAAAATATATGCTTAAACATATTGAATTATCAACAATATTTATATATTAAAAAAAACCATTTTTCAACAAGAATAAATAAAGTACACTTTGGTTCACAATGTGTTTGAAATTTTTTTAAAAATACTATTAAGCGTTAAATTTAATTTCTTTTAATTTTATTCCTAATATTTTAAGTGTATGTATTTCAGTTATATGCGTAAAAAATGGTAACATTGTTAATGGAGAGGGCGAAGTGACAATTATATGGAATATGCATGGTAACATATATGTCATGACAAGTAGGAAACCCTAGTTTGATGTGTCAATGACATGTTTGTGTATCATGGGAGGCAGCATTACATCGTTGGAAGGAATGGGATGAGCCCTCAATTATTAGTGGCAGGAGCTGGACGAACGTGATTACGTCCACCGCCTCATATAAAGGGTTTTTTTTTTTTAAAAAAAAAAAAACACTTATTTACCATTTTTTTAGCCTTCGTATAAAGGAATTAAACTTTTTTTAAAATTGTTAATTACATTAAAATAAAA
This sequence comes from Stylosanthes scabra, assembly GCA_036250425.1. Classification (NCBI taxonomy): domain Eukaryota; kingdom Viridiplantae; phylum Streptophyta; class Magnoliopsida; order Fabales; family Fabaceae; genus Stylosanthes; species Stylosanthes scabra. The sequence continues at coordinate 186,284 of JASCZI010151046.1, read as the reverse complement.
TAAAAATATTCTAATTATCCTTAAATTAAGATAATAAAATTTATGAATATTAAAAATTATAAATATAAAAATAGTTAAAACATAAATTTATTAATATTTTACAAATTCTTTATTTAGTGATGTTTTACCACAAAATAGAAAAAATTCTCTAAAATGAAGAGATTTGTAAATTGCTAAAATAATATTTTAATAATTTTGTTTTGATATATTGTGAGTGTAAAATTTTACACATGTATTTAATTATGTAATATTATGTTAACAAAAATAATTCTTTTGTGATTAACTCTGTGATTAGATATCCAAAAAATCAAATATAATTGTATAATTGTATGCTGCCGATGCAATTAAAATTAAATTCATATTTTAATTTTTTAGATTCATAACTCTTATTACTTTATGAGTCATACCATCATGATTAAAAAATAATTAAATAATTTCATCAACCAAGCAAAAATAATTACTCTCACCTATAGAAGGTGAAAACACGTACTTCTTCTTCTCCTCTTCCTCCTCCTCCTCCTTCCTACTGCGTTGTCATCGCCGTTGTGGTCGTCATCGTCGTTATCGTCTTCTTATTTTTCTTTCATTTTCTCCTCCTCCTCTTCTTTTTCTTTTTCTTCTTCTCCTCCTCCTCCTCTTTTTCTTCTTCTTCTCCTCCTCTTCCTCCATTTTCTCTTCTTTTTCTTTGTCAAGTTCTTCTTCTTCCTCATCCTTCGTTGTTTTTTTTTTTAAAACAAAATCGAATTTTCTAAAGAAAAAAATGGATTTTGTTGAAAAATAGAAACGAATTTTGTTGAAAATATGAATTACATTTAGTTGAAAAACAAAACCAGATTTTTTTGAAAAACAGAAATGTATTTATTTTCAAAGAAAAAACGAATTTCTTCTTCTCCTCCTCCTCTTCTTCTACTTCATGTTTGTCTTTTTTTTCTTCTTCTTCTCCTCCTCCTCCTTCTTCTTCATCCTCATCCTCTCCCTCCATTTTCTTTTCTTTTCCTCGTCCTCCTTTGCTGTTTCTTTTTTTTTAGAAATGAATTTCGTTGAGAAATAGAAACGGATTTCGTTGAGAAATTGCATTTCGTTGAAAAACATAACCGAACTTCTTTGAAAAACAAAAAACGAATTTCTTTATAAAAGAGAAACGGATTTCTTCTTCATTGTCATCATCTTCTCCTCTTCCTCCTCATCTGTTTTGTTCCTCTTCTTCCTCCTTATTCTTCCTCCTTATTATTCCTCACTATATTATCTTTCTTTTTCCTTCTTTAATGGTTTATCTTTTTTTTTCTTCCTCTTCTTTTCTATTGTCAATGCCATCATGATCGACATCGTCGTCCTTCTCCTTCTTGTCGTCGTCATCACCACTGCCATCGTCATTATCGCTGTTAGCACCCTCGTCACTGTCATTGTAGTCATCTTCTTGGTCGCCATCTTCTTCTTAACTGAGAAGATCATGGAGACTTTGCTTTTAATATGTGCCAGACAGACAAGCTTTTGCACTGAACAAGTCTTCATGGAGTGGCAAAAAGAGACACTCAAAAAACAGTGTTGGCTGAATTATGAATGAAACAAAATGAGGAACTAATGGAGCATATTGATCCACTTGGAATACGAAAGGTAAAGTGTAAAGAGTTCATTCATTTTGATAAATGGAGAAGCCTTATAATCATCACGGGACGAAAGAGTTATAATTTATAAAGTGGAGCTAATTTAAAATTGAGTAATGCTACAGAACCAATATTAGGGGATTAATAGGGAGCCAATGAGTGTAATTAGAAAAATAATATGTGGTAAAAGAGGAGAGGAAAAAGAAGAAAAAAACCTATTAACCACTTATTGACTAACAAATTATAAATTCCCTAAACTTTCTCTTTAAAATTTTTTATGAATTTGATGCGCCTGAGATTTCTAATTTAGTAAAGCATTGCTAATATTTAAAATGTGCTATTAGCATGGTCTGAGATTTAGTAAAATTAGTATGGTTTTCGAATTTACATATTTTTAAAAAAATAAAATAAAATATTATATGTATATCTATTTTGATTAATTAAATTATTTATTTTTTTGTTAAATAAAAAATAATTTTGATGTCAAATAATATAAAAAAATAATTTTAAAATGAATTTTTTTTCATTGAAAAGATTTTTTAATTTATTTAATATAAAATAAAATAAATAATTTAATTAAATTTTGTTGGATAAAATAAATTATATTTTAAATTATGATAAAAGGATTATGTAGTTTGAAACTTTGAATGACAAGGCATTTTATTATCATTGGAATTCACATGAAGTATCTCTACTGTACAAAGAAAATTTAATAAAAGGAAAAATTTCCCACCAAGGTCAACTGGTCAAGCCTATTCAAGATGAATAAATATGAAATATCTTGAGTATTGTATAAAAGAAATTGAAGAATATTCGGATAAAGAATTAATTATACCATCCGAATCACTTTGGAGTTATACTGAATTTTTATGTAATGGAGTAAACTAGGAATCCGCCCGTTGTCTATTTTTGCAAAGGACATGTTGGTCTTTGACAATAAAAAATCATCACTTTCGTCGCTGTCCTTGTTTGCCATGACACAAGGCGAGGTTCCTTTTAGAGCCGTCAAAATAGGTCAAAGTCGTTGAACCAGCCTGTTTATCCATTTAAACGGACGAGCTTTTGTGTCTGAGTTCGAACGGTTTAAAATTCGGGCTTAAATGGGCTAGCTCGTTGGTTAAATGGGCTAGCCCGTTTATTTAATTTATTTTTAATTTTTTTAAAAATAGCATTTTTTTCGATATTTCATCTTATTCGACTCGAAAATCCGATTCATCAATTAAAAAACTTTGTTTTCTTAAGTTTTTTGGCTAAAAAAGATATTTTTTGTTAAAAATAATTTTTTTAATTAAAAATTAAATTTTTTATTTATTTTAAAAAGAAAAATTAATTAATTAACCGGGCAAGCCCGTTTACTCGTCGGGCTTTTCATAAATGGGCCGCATTAAAAAAATTCTAGCCCGTATAAAACCAGGCTAAACGGGCTAACTTGTTTAACCCGTAAGCTAAACAGGTTGGACCTAAATGGGCCAGACCCGCCTGTTTGACAGCCCTAATCCCTCCATATCTTCCCTCGTCAAATACATCTCGCCATGACACTAGGCAGGGTCCCTCCATATCTTCCCTCATCAAATACTAACCTAATTCGTTGATGTGTTACGTTAGCTCGGTGACATAGCTATTAAATACCAACTTTGAAAGGGAAAAATAGATAGAAGGAATCGATTTGGCAACTCTAAGAGGATTTGATCTATTTTCATTTGATCATGGTTAGGGATTTAAGTGTTATATTTTAAACAATAAAGCTAGCTGACCAAGTGGTTTTGTGTAACCAAGTGGTTAGCCAAGCTTTTAACCTCACACGCCATCATCCTTTAATATAACGTCAACCAAGTAAATAACCAAACAAATCTTTTTCTTTTCGTTTTTCATCTTCTTAGCTTGATTTGCGTCATTTATTGTCGTTTTCGTTTTCCTCTGTTACTAGATTTCAGTCTGGAACTTCCATCGCCAGTTTCTTCTTTGTTTTCTGTTATTAGAAGAAGAAGAAGAAGAAGAAGATGATGATGATGATGACAATGATGATGATGATGATGATGATGCAGATGCAGATGCAGATGCAGACGTGAAAGAATGAAGAAAAGAAAGAAAAAGAAGAAGAAGTAGAAGAAGATGCAGATGCACTTGGAAGAAGGAATGAAGAAGAAGAAGAAGAATTATTTATTTCTGCGCATTATTGCTTTATGTTTCTGCGCAATATTGCTTTCCATTTCTACGCATTATGGCTTTCAATTTCTGCGCAATAGTGCTTTCTATTTCTGCGCATTATTGGTTTCTGCACAATGCTGCTTTATATTTCTGCGCAATGCTGCTTTCTATTTCTGCACAATAACAATAACAGCAGCAACAACAACAACAATATCAACATCAATATAAAACAGAGAAGAAGAAGAAGAAGAAGAAGAAGAAGAA
>JASCZI010151046.1:169504-182170 GCA_036250425.1 Stylosanthes scabra | reverse complement strand
ATGTAGATGCAGACTTGGAAGAAGGAAGGAAGGAAAGAAGAAGAATATTTTATTTCTGCGCATTATTGCTTTCGGTTTCTGCACAATGTTGCTTTCTATTTCTGCGTATTATTGCTTTTTGTTTCTTCGTAATGTTGCTTTATATTTCTGCGCACTATTGCTTTCTATTTCTGCACAATGCTTTCTATTTCTGCGCATTATTACTTCATATTTCTCTACAGCAACAACAACAGCAGCAACAATAACAACAGCGGTAGCAACAGCAACAACATCAACATAAAACAGAGAAGAATAAGAAGGAGGAGGAGGAGGAGGAACATAAAACAGAGAAGAAGAAGAAGAAGAAGAAGAAGAAGAAGGAGGTGAGGAGGAGGAGGAGGAGGAGGAGGAGGACGACGACGACAACGATGGAGGATGAAGAAGACGACATTGACGAAGGAGGACGACGATGAATCGAATGTTCTTGAAGAGCGGTGGTGAGAGTACGTGGTGAGAGTACGTTTCAGAATGTAACTTCTCCCTGTAAACACGCACTCCTTAATGAGAGTAGTGGTGGTTTTTGTAAATTACTTGGTTTAGTAAATCACTTGTTCAAATAGCAAAATTGTATTTTAAAATTGTTAGGATTCAGTCTGTTTTATTTTTCATTGTCATTAACTTGTAATCATTTTAGCATTAGGCATATCAAGACAAAAAATTAGTAAGATCAGATTTTTTCAAGTGACTTAGTTAAAAGATTATAGTAGACTATTAATTTTTTCTAATTTCATTTATTAAAGTCATAATATTATCAAATTTCAGTTATGAAATAGTAATGTAATGCACAAAAATGGTGTTTTTTTTTTTTTACAATGAATCGTACATTTTTCTTATATTAAATTTATTGATACACACATTACATAAGCCAAGACGTAAAATCTCTCCAATGACCCCACATCTTGAAAAAATTCGTATGCAATGATTATTAACTCTTCAGCAACTTAAATTAATTGGTGTATTGCGTCTTCAAGGATCCTACATACAAAATCAATGAAGGCAAGTTTTTCTAAGTGCTCAATAGTTTTTATTTTGACCTACATATAGTCAAACAATCATAGAATACAAATAAATTATGCTGTCAATCTATATAATATATATAAGTGTAAATTATATTGATTCAAATCTATACGAGTGTATGCAAAAATCAGTAGAACAATAGAAATATAGAATATTGGCCTAACTATTTCAAGAAAAATGATAATATTGACTTATATAATTTTTTTTGGACAAAGAGTTATATAAAATTTAAATATAGTTACTGGAGCCATATGCAGGTTTTAGTACCTTTGGCTTAAATGGACATTTTTCAGGCTGTCTAACAATATAAATCTCATCTCCAGCAATGCCATAATAATCTTGATTACGATGCCAACTCCACAAGGCATGTGTTTCATTTTTCACCTGCATGCATATTGCCTCACCTAGTTAGTTCCTAGTCAAATAGCGAATTAAACTCTAAAGTGGTCTTTAAGATTTATCATATGCACTAAAATAGTCCATCAAATACTAATTGCACCAATTATACCATTGAAATTAGCAAAAGTGCACCACCACTAGATCTTGATCTCTTTTTCTAAAGTTGTGCATGGATCGGATATTCACATATCCGTGGTATTTATCCGAGTTCAATCCTGAAATTGCAGATATGATCCGCAAAGTCATTAGATCACCGAATCGGATCCCATCCACAAACTAATAGGATCGGATAGCGGATTTTAAGTGGATATCCCATTGTATTACAAAGAAGGTGGCCATAGAGAATTTGGCCATGTGGCTAAATAGGTGACCCTTTGATGAAGAGTGTGGCATAGCTCAAAAAGCGTGGTCACATTCAAAGGCCATCCTTTTCTCAGCTTTTTGGGACACTTTTTAAGCATGACAAAATCCAAATTTTCTTGTAGTCAGTTGTGCCCTCTTTTCATTCTCACTTCTCAGAATATAATTATCTTCACATGAAAATTTTTCATTTTGATCATTGGATGGTAAATTCAATTAGTTATATTTTTAAAAGTGTTGCTATTTCTTTTTAAAATGTAGTTTAAAAGGCTAAATCTTCATGTGAAGATGATTTTTTCATCTTCATTGTAATAGCAAAAACTATTTTAGTGCACAAGACCACCTTGGGTTTAACTCTCAAAAGGGTATAGCAAAAGTGCAAAACCAAGCACCCAACATCTAATATATATATATACAGAGAGAGAGAGATTACCTCTAGAATTCCATGGCCAAAGCTACTTTCTCTAAGAGCACTATAATCTGGCTGTCGATCCCAACAGAATTTACCTTCTGCAGGACCTGATGTAAAATTGAATCCACAGAATTTGCCACCACTGATAAGCGTATCAGGAGTACTTGATGGTTCTGGACAGTTTCCAGGTTCATCTGCATGTGTGATTGCCATCTTTTCCCGGTTGCCACCGTCTCCGACTGTGATATGAACTGGACCACAAGGATCCAGTGTGTAGTTGTATACTCTGTTTGATCTTTCATATGCATGAACCTGTCAAAAGTTTTTCAATTGTTTCATTGATATGCAATTATGCCTACCACATTGAATTGAACAAACAACTTGTTGATAGATAAAAGATAGTTTCATCAAATCACAATAAAATATCAAACATGAGAGGGTAGTTTTCTATTAGGCTAAGATACCCTTTTAAACATTTTTTTAAACTTAGATTGAACCAATCCAACTCGATTCAAACAGGATGTTATCAGTTAAGGTAATCGGGTAGTCAGGTTTGATCAGTGTTTGCAAGACTAAATCCTACATCTGATCCAAATGAGAAAGGATCTAGTCACATTCTACCCCATTATACCCGACTACCTATTGAGTACTAGAACCGATTAAATTGGATCGGCTCAATATCGGTTTTGTAATCGAGTTATCCAAACCCGCACCGCACATGCCCTTAGCTCTTAGCCAAATAAATCCAAGTAAGAAGTGTTACACCCTGAATAGCAATTATAATTTTTGTCCTAATGTTGGTTGTTACTATATGCATGTAATCAATTGCAACTAAGACAAGAATATGCTTTGCTTACATGTCCATTGAAGACAATGTCAACACCATATTGATATAGCAAGTCTTCCATCTCGATCCTCATGCACTCTGCTTCTCTGTAATGTGCAGTGTAGGTGCTGTACCAAGGTGGATGCCATGTAGCTACCAACCATGGAGTTACCTCTCTGTCAACAGAAGCCAAGTCTTTCTCCAACCACTTGTATTGGTCCCCTGCAATATAAGAGAGGGTGACAATGGAATTTTGTTAATATTAGAAGAAATTGTATCACTATATATCTCTATATATCATGAATACAACATCAAAAAAGTGTATTACACTAGCTGAACTCGGTTACATGGATCAAATAATGTCATTCTCCAATGTCATAAGATTCAACAAAATATACATTGGTGATTGAAACACAACCTTCCTCTTTTATCCTATTTAGAATTAGCTATACAAAAATTTTACAACAAGCTCCACATCAGGATATTTATATCTCTATCATGAATGTATATAAGAATAAACACCTAGTCTATTCCTTTTCTATTTACAAATTGGTTTATACTCACTCTACCTACAGATTACAAACATACATATTATACAGATTGTGTGATTTATTTTCTTTCAATCATTTAAGGTTCCGTTAATAAAAGTAACTACTTTTCACATTGACTTCATGAATAGTCGTTCAAAATAAAAAGGGTGTAATTAAACAACTATGTAAAAAGTTATATATTATCGATGTATCAAAATTAGACACTTAAAGCAAACTGTTGACAAGAAAAAGCTGTGAAAATTCTAGAAGGCAAGAGAAGAAAAAGGATGAAACAAGCTAAGGGTTAACCTGATTTGTCAAATGATGTGTAGGCACCAAGCATTATGAAATGTATGCCACCAGCATTGAAAGAATAATACATAGTGGATAATGATCCACTCTCTTCTGATGGAAATGCAAATCGAGAACTATATGACACAAATGTCTTGTTCTCTACTTGTTCTTCTAATTCATGATTACCTTCTACTACCATTATTGGCACATTCGAAATCAAAGGTTGCATGTACCTGGATCAATGGTTTCAACACATAAAATCATTCCTGGAACCTCAAGATTAACATCATTATGGATACCACAAAACCTCAAAGGTAGGCCATGTAATCTTGGGTAAACCACCAATATTACCCTTGAAGTTTTCAGATCCCGAATTTTAAATTATTGGAGGCATCTTTGTCTTTAACAAAATTAAAAGTTATTTTTGTTGGTTTTTGAAAATTTCATAATCAATTTTGATGGTTAACTCTATAATCTCTTTAGAGGTAAACAAATTATCATATTGCCTATATTGGATAGTTAACCAAAATGAATTAAGAAGCGAAACACTGAAGGTAATAAATAATCAAGAAGCATTTCAACTGAACTAACTACTACTACTGAATCAAGTATTTCATTAGTATTAGCTATTGATTTAATCATATATGTTAAAATTGAGATCATAAAACTAAAACCACCACAACGATTGATTCCATGATAGACTTGAAATGTTTCGAATAAACTATACCTTCCCCAATAATCCCAACGAGGCTGGTATGTTTCATGGATAGGAGTGTCGGAAAAAGAGCAACGGTAGCAGTTAGTCCCGGTGCCATTAGTGAGATACATGTTGGCATAACAAACATCTCCAACCAACAGAACAAGATCAGGATGGTTACTAGTCATGTGATCAATTGTGGAAGTTGTGTTGTATGTGAGACCCAAGTCTCCAACCACTGCTATTCTACTTGGGTAGCTTTTTGGACCTGCCTCTGGCATTGTTCTGAAATAGTGAACTTCACTCATTGCTGACAATGATGGATCTCCACATCTATATTGATATAATGTGTTTGGTTTCAATCCTGCAATCAATTCAAAATGTCATACAAATAGTAATACAATTACTAGTTGACAAAAATAAAAGTGTTTTGTTTACAATACCCAATTTTAGCTACTATCTTTCTGTCTGTATTTGCAATAATTTCAATTTTCAAGTGTACATCTATTTTGGTCAATCAAATTATTTATTTAAGTCACAGTTAAAAATGTGGCCTAAAGTGTTTGAGGGGAAAACATGACATTTCCTTTACAATCATGTTTTCCAGCCAAGTTAAAGCATCTGTTGTTTTATCTTAAAAACTATGACTAGAGAGTTATGATCATGCTAGATTAAGTTATGGCTAACTGTGAGGGGCTATCGATGAGACTTTGAGGAGAAACCAAGTGAGATAATATAAAATGAGAAAACATCACATTTAACTAAACACCTTAAGGTTTCTAGTTAATGATTTTTTCATTTTATAAATTTCTCAGATCTCCTTACTTTCTTCAATATTGGACTAATTTTAATGCTCATCATAGTTGAACCTTAACAAAAACATGTGACATAAAATCTAAAATGGTAATCATGGAACTATGATTATATTTTTCTTTAACAATGGTAATGGTTTTAAAACGTGGTATCAGAGTAGAAATTAAAAAATGTGGTGCTAAGAAATTATAGTATATGTTTGTAAAAGGTAAAAACATAAATGATCATAAAGAAGCTTGTACATGGAAATTGTGTTATACAATATACCTGTAAGGCGAACATGGTGTATAATTCCAGAAGTGTAGTTTTGAAGGCCCTCAAAAGGATAAAGTTGACTATAAACAAGGGAATAACCCTTGGATTTCCGGGACATTCTCCTTCCAAACTTTCCATACTCAACTATGCTACCAACACTTTCAGGATCTAGTGGTTTAATATTGTCCCCAATTTGGAACTCCCCTGCAAAAAATAACACAAACTTTAACTAAATACCACACTTCATTTTAGTTGTTGTGTGCTGTATCTATGTGTCTCAGAAAGAAGCTACTCTAAATCTCTAATGAAAATGTCAAAAACATGTTTTCACAATTATTATTGTTGAGCCACATTTTAAATAAAAACGTGGCAAAAAAGTAACGTATTAGAAGAATGACAACATTTTTAGATAATTATGACGTTTTTATAACTAATAGTACCTACCTTCGATAAATAATATTAACTCAGTTTTCTATATCCAGCTCTATATATCTTGATACTGGATAACCTCTTTTAAGTTGGTAAAATGTAAAAGAAAAAGGTAACCAATATTTTTCTAACTAACAAATCAGCCAATAAAAAATAGAATATTCGTAATTATTATTTATATAACATTTACAATGAAAATCATAGAAGATCTAAAACCTAAAGCAACTAATAATTAGTCAATTTTATATTTTTTTAGAAATAAAACTTCTGAAACCTAAATAAATAGAATATCTAATTTAAATTGTTAGGTGCTATTGAGTAATTTTTTATTGATTAGGCATCGTTGAATGTAAAAATAAAATCTATTATTCTTTAAATTAAGGCTGTAAAACACACATAACTCTAATTACTTTATTATTTATTAATCTTCTTAGTTTACAAAATATTTTTTCCTTGCTCAATAGTATGGGAGATAATATATATGCTGTAAAGCATAGATACATTTGAGACAAGTCATTTGTCGGACATTCGTGTCGTTTTGTAAAATTGTGTCTTAATATATATATTTATCTTGATAAGCTTGAATATACCCAAATACAAACTTAATTCTTAACCAATATTTTGAAATGGATTTAAAAATAATGTATTATTAATCATTAAAACAAAAAATTATTTAAAATGTGTTATATAATTAATGAAAGAACTTAAAAAACATTTTAAAAATTAAATTATCTTAAAATATTTAATTTTCTAAATATTATTCTAACGAAGAGTTTAAAGACACTAATTAAAATTAAATAGTTCTTTGGAAAAAAAAAAGTAAAAAGTATAAAAAGAAGAATAATTGCCCATTCCATTATGTGTGAGTTTAAAGTTTGGATAAGACGTATCATTATTTTGATTTATTAAATTTGTCTTCTCTTCGTTCTATTTATTTTTTTTTATCTCACCTTAGCAAGCACTATTAAAATTATATATCTTGAGAAAATTTGTTAACTTTATACATTTCTTATACGGTAAAGTTATGGATATACTTATTTTGAAAAATTAAATTCAATCAAGTAATTTAATTTTATGTTAAACAAATGACAGTTTTAATGTCAAATAGTATAAAAAGTAGCACGAAAATGAATATATATTTAATATTAAAATAATTTTCTATTTAACATAAAATAAATAACTTGGTCTGTTAGAGAATAATTAGGTTTATTAGAATCAGTTAGGATCATTTAGTATTATTTACCGTATCTGTGTATTTATTGTAAAATATTATACTTTTGTGACTTTAATTCCTCTAACACCTATAAATACCCTTTGTACATTGTATATTTATCATTCAGAAAATACATATTACATTTACTTGAGATTACTCCCTTATTTCTAACATAGTCGAACAAATAAGTATACATCTAAAATTATGATAATAAATAATAATTTGAAAACTCGAATTTTTTATTTTCGAATATAACTTTTATGTTTAACCCCATACCAAGTACCCTAATCTTTTTTTCTAAAATGTAATAATTAAAAAAAACTTATCTATCACACAAAGAAAAAAATAGTGCTTGTCAAGCAAAACCATATCATTACCCAAGAACTTTTGGACAAGAAGCGTGATGCAAAAAGAGACGGTTGCATTGGACAAAGCCAGAAAGAGCAAAATCAGTTTGTGTACAGAGAGTACTTTTGTTTGTGCGGTGACGGCAATAACTATGTAATCTTCACGTGATGGATTATTGAAAAAATAAAGAACCGTACAAAAAAAAATTAAATATACCAAATTATTTAATAATTACTCATCAAATCAACTTATCTTGAGTAAGGATGAAGAAATAGAAGTGGGCAGAATCTAAAGATTTTTTTAAGGGCGAATGAGCTGCGTATATTTAGTCAAGCAAATTAATGAGCTAATTATCAGATCAATTCAAATTGATTAAACAGAATTTAAAATGGATACAATAACTACCAGAGTGAGTTAAACCACTAATATTTTTTCAATGCCGGAGATTATATGAGTGTGATTACTGATTAGTAAACAGAAGACTAATTCGGTGCATCCACCTATCTTAAGGATTAAAACTAAAACGAGGTTTAACTCGTGCTAAGGTAGATTAGTAGAAGTTATGAGTACCTGTGATCCAAGAAATCCAAAGAGAGTCATGAGATGAAGAGAGAGAAAGAGAGATTTGTTCAGGCTGAAAGCCTTCAACAGTTCTCTGAACGAGAGGATCTGTGTCCGGCAAGTCCAAAGCGTTGCCACGGAAAGTGTTGTCAAGTGGAACCGTCACTGGCTTGAACGGTCCTTCTAGTGTCGTTGGAACTCCGCCGCCATTCACTATCAACAGCAACGGATTCACTACTAAAACAAAAACAGTAATCAAAGGCACAGAAACCCAACCCATTTTCGGATCCAATAATAATAGTAATGATTTATTCAAATAAGTTGGTCATGTATAGTGTTTGAGTCAATAAATGAATATATAGAAGCAGGGCAGAGGGTGTGAAGAAGAACAAGGGTCAAAGAACTCATGCTTAGTGAAGTGAGGTGGGAACACTAAAAATTAAGAAATGAGATTTTTGGCCCTATAAGAAAATGTATAAATAATTGAGCGTGATTTAGATGTTGGATTTTATAATTTTATGGGTGCCCGGCGTGGTAGCTACAAGCAACTAGCAAGAGATCATTGATTTGGCGACAATTCTATAATAAAGAGGTGTTATCATGCATAGGGTGAAGATTTGTACTACTTTTGTTTTAAAAATTAATAAAAAATAAAATAAAATATTTTACATAATTGAAATCCAATCATTCAGGTAGTGATTCTCTTTGGACTTTGGGAGAAACCAAATTATTCAAATGAACTTTATTTGCTTTTTTTCTTTTTTTATGCTTTTTATTTTTTAACGAAGCTATAGCTTATTCTTATTTTTATTTTTATTTTCACTATCAAGTTTTGATATTAATAATTCTACACACTCAATTTAATAACTTAATTTTGTATCTATGTTCTTTGTGTCATAAAATATAAATGAGCTAAATAGACACCCAAAAAAAAATATAAATTAGCAGAATCCTTTTGTAACACAAAAATACTAACACTATAGCATTTAATTTCAACAAGTAACATAGCAAGGTGTTAAACAAGTCCAATATATGAAACACATTAGAACTTTAGAAGTACAACAGTTTTTTATCTCTTTCTGATTTCAAACCTCCTTCTCCTAGTTGTATTTTGAATATTTCTTTTAATTGAGTTTTGGATGTTCTTATTTTTAAGAAATTTAGATATTTCCTTACTTATTTCATAAAGTAATGAATATGAATGTTGGTTATAATGTTGACATTTAAAATTTTTTATTTTGTAAGAGAAGCGAGACAAATTAAGGAATAAAGGAAGTTCTTAAGTAATTTTCTGACGTATTTATAGTTTTTTATTAAAAAAAATGTTAAGTAAAAGCTTAATAGGTTTTTATGATGAATTTATAGGTTTTTTTGGGGAAAAAGTATAGACTAAATTTTTAAAATTCCAACTCTAGATTCATAGGAGCATTACAAAAAAGATAAATTGTGTTTAATATTATACTTTTTCAAGAAACTGTAAATCCAGTATTTTTTTAAAAAAAAAATTGGACTTATTTGTATAATTTTTTTTATCAAGAATTTATTTTGTTTTTATGCTAAAAAATTTCTCAATGACCTACCTATTTTGTTTTTATAAATATAAATTTGAAGAAGATTCCCACTCTTGTTTGAATCAGACATCAAATAGATGATCCAAAATTCAACTTATTTAAACTAATGGATTCAAACACCAACATCTCAATCTTCTTTTTCGTATTTTTTTAATCCGTGATGGATTTGATTCATACAGGGATCGACATGAAACATGTGATTGAACATTGAGATTAGCTTCAATGTTATTTTTTTTTAACACATGGACAACATCACCAAACTTAATTCAGAATTGCTATAAGGATACGAATTTGGTATCAATTAGTATAAAATTAGGAGATATTAGAGAGAATTACAGAGAAGATTTTTAAAATTAGAGTTAAGAAGGAAAACTAGATCTAAACACATGATCAAAATGTTATTTCTTACTCCTAGGTCTAATTATCTGATTGAAAAAAGCCAATGTTAATCCCAACATATAATTTATAGGGGAAATAAAGAAAACACTAAGTATGCTAAGAAAATATATTCTATTTTCTAAATATATACTTTGATTACAACAGTCTCACTTTCTAATCAATAACAAAATCTCGGATTATCTTTTGTAAGTTTAAAATTCTTATTAAATGGAAAATTTTTTTCTTAAGTTATTGTTAGGTGTACAAATATTTTTAACAATTAAGTTGTCTCAAACTCAATAAAATTATTCATACAAATAATAGTTGAAGAAAAATATGAGAAGAAAGAAAAAAGGAAAGTACCATTTAAATGGTTTGGCCTCATATATTACCAAATTGCATTGTTTGGAGCATAATAGTCAGATCATATCGAAATGCAAATTTATATGAAATTCGTGTGGCAAAGTATTTGATTTTATGAAATTCGCTACACCCTACTATAAATTTTTCATTTTTTTTTAATGATAATCATGAAATCCGTGATAGGTACCACATGGATTCTAAATACCATACACCTTGCATAGATTCCGTTGTAGATGTGAGGGGTATAAAAGGAAGAAGGTCACTCATTATGTTAGAGTGTAAAAAAAAAGAATATGGATAATGAATAGAATTTTCTTTCTCTAGTACATCACGATTAGATGATTTAAAAAATTAGAGAGGGTGTCAGGTTTATTAAAAATAATCCAAAGAATTTGCTCATTATTACGAGAACTAGATTGGTGGATCTACAACATAATGTACTAAGGAAGCTTAGCTTTGATCGAAGGAAGCAGATGAGCATGATATATTATCGGATTTCCTGATTTATGTTGTGGCTTAAGGGGTAAAGTATGGCTCTTTAGCTATTCAAGGAGATGAGGATCTTGAAGTATTGTTTCACTACCGAAGACAGTTCCCAGACGTTCGAACGACAGAACTGTTTGTGGATATAGTTGATCCGCTGGCAAGTTCTGACGATTCCGCCCCGAACCCATATTCCGTCAATGTTGGAGGGTCGTCTTGCTTTGCGATTCAGCTCGATTCAGAGATTTTTGGCGTGCTTACGTAAAAACAACGTCATTTAATGGTTGTCAGCGTGCCAAAAAACGTTAGTCGTCATCGCGCCGTGAACAAAAATTGAGTCCGGGGCCAACGTGAGTTATAATTCAAAATTTCGGGATGAAAATTGAATAACTCTAAATTTCATGGGCCAATTTTACTTACACTTAAAATTTTGGGGGCCAAATTGAATTTTAACTCCTACTTAGACATTTAAAAGCAACATTTAATAAGCTACAAGCTAAATTCATGCTTAATAACCATGATACAAGTTTGGTCACGTATCTTATCGCCCTGTCGATGAGATATATTTAAAAATGCTTTTTTATTGTATTTCGTCGTCAGGAATGAGATACATGTAATAACACGACGAGATAAGCAATGATGGTGCATTTTTATAATTTTTCCTATGCATGTGCACTATTGTAAATATGATATATTTTTATTTATCTAAATACAAATAGAATCAATCGATATGTACTATTGTATATATCCGTACACGCCATTTAGCAATACAGAAAAATGTAAATATTAGCACAGAAAATTTTTTATTTCTATGCTAATGTTATATTTTTTCGTATTGCTAAACGGTGTGTACATGTACTATTACCCATACAAATATACCCACTTACCTCCTGCTCTTTGTTTTTTTTTTTTTTTTTCCCTAAGAAAAAAAGGGTTGATCTATCAAGGTAACTGCGTTGGCCTTTAGCCCTTGGCTAGAGTTGGAGGGTGAATTAGCAAAACCACAGCGGCATCCGATCGTTGCTTCAGTCGCAATCAAAGAAGGAAAAGTCCTCCGATCGAAATGGATTTCTTGGAACTGGAGGCAGTGGAAGGGTTGAGGTGGTCATGGAACTCATGGCCGACCTCCAAATCCGACGCTTCTTCTCTGATAATCCCACTCTCCATCATGTGCACCCCTCTCATGCAACCCCCCGAGCTTCCCATCGTACCCTGCGACCCTCTCAACTGCTCCAAATGCGACGCCGTTTTGAATCCCTACGCCCGTCTCGACTACCAGTCTCGCATCTGGCACTGCCCTTTCTGCTCCCAACGCAACCCTTTCCCTCGCTCTTACTCCGACATCGCCGATACCAATCTCCCAGCCAAGCTCTTCCCTACCTATAGTTCCGTCGAATACGCCCCCGCTCACGTGCCTTCTAATCCTAACTCCCTCCTCTCACGTGCGCCTCTTACTCCTTCTTCTTCTTCCTCTTCGTCTTCGCTGGTTAGTGTTGCCGCTTCTGCTGCTGCTGGTGGTGGTGATCCGCGTGGGCCTGGGCTTGGGCCTGGGCCTGCTTTGGTGTTCGTTGTGGATCTCTCCACTGCGGAGGACGAGTTGCGTGCTCTTAAGAAGGAGCTGCTGCTGGCCGTGGAACAGTTGCCGGAGAACACTCTTGTTGGATTAGTTACCTTTGAC
>JASCZI010151046.1:114533-140462 GCA_036250425.1 Stylosanthes scabra | reverse complement strand
CATCAAAACTGGACGTTGCATGCCTTTGCTCTCCACGTATAACGTGTGACTCCCACGTATAACGTGGGGTCACTGCCAAGTTCTGCTTCTAACGCCTAAATACCCATGCATAACGCCACCATCCCCACGTATAACGTGGGATCTCTATCAATTTGTGTCATTTGATTCCAATAGCTCACGTATAACGTGAGAATGCCCACGTTATACGTGGGCTCTCTGTCAATTTGTGGAAGTTGGCTTTTAATTTCCACGTATGACGTGGTGGTGTGGCGTACTACGTGGTGCTTCTGTCCAATCTTGGCATTTGTGATTCAATTTCCACGTATGACGTGAGCTCTCCATGTTATACGTGGGCTTCAATACTTAGCCAATTTTCTCTTTTCTTCTCTGTTTCGTTCCCTCTTCTTCAATCTCTCTCAAATGGTCTTTAATTACCTAAAAACTCTTAGTGAATCATCTAAAAACACAAACACAACTCACAGAACATCAAGTTTGTTTGATTTGATCAATTAACAATAATCCACAAAGAATATCATGATAATTGAGAGAAATTGGAACTAAAAACAACCCAAGATGCACACTCATCAGAAGCATAGCACGCACCTTATATATTATTATATTATATATATTATTAAATATTGTAGATATTATATATATATATATATTATAAATATTATTATATATATTATTATTATATGTTATATTATTATTAGTATTATCACGACTGTTATTATTAAAAATTTAATACTAATATTATTATTATGATATTATAATTACTAACTTAATATCAACATTAATATGACTATAGTATTATTATTGTTACTAATCTAACAATAATATATTGACTATTTCATTATTGTCATTAATCTAACAATAATATTATATTATTATTATTATTAATTAATCTAACTATATTATTATGATTATATTATCACTAATATCATTATTACTAACTTAACAATATTATTATTGATATTGTTATTATTATTATTAATATAATTATTATTGTCATTTTAAATATAAATAATATTATTATTACTATTATAATAATTATATTAATATGATTATAATTATTATAATGATTATTATTAATTTTATTATTGTTATTGCTATTGTTGTTGTTGCTGCTATCATTATATGTCAACATCTCTAATATAATGCTTTAAATTTGTAAGCTGAGGTGAGTGTGGGAAGACTAGTGTGCCTATCATCCCTACTTAGCAAAGCGAATAAAAAAAACAAATAAGTAGCTGAGGTGAGTGTGGAGAGGTTAGTGTGCTATCATCCCTACATAGCAAAGCGAATAAAAATAAACAAATAAGTAAATTATTTAAGACTTGACTGCCGATTGATAATAAGACAAGATGTCTTAATTGGTATGTCGTAAATTCTGCTTTGTTGTCATGATATTATAAGATCCACTAAAAGTTGGGAATTCCCTAAAAAGCCGATGATAAGTGAGACAAGCAGATAAAGAAAAGTGAAAAGATAAAAAAAATTAAGACATTTGCATTGCATACATCATTATTTTATATAAATGTGATAGCCACAATATTTTCTGTGACGAGCGGCTCAAACCACCAAATAAGATTTTTATTATCTTCCGAGAATTTTAAATTCTCACTATATTTATGTATTTGTGTGTGGTTTCAAATTCATCTCAGTAAGGATCAGTGGAAGACAAGTGACGAAGGGCCGTTCTAGGCGTCGCAAACAAATTTAGTTTGTGATTCCCTTGCGTTCGTGAGAAGGAGAGAGAGATCGTTGTAGCGGGATCCAAACAAGTTATGAATGCGAGCTAAGAACGTTCCATCAACAGAAAGGTGTTGCAGAGTTTGCAACAAAGTTAAAATATCGAGTATGGGACTCGGGTCGTTCTCCCTAAGAATTGAAATATTGTGACTTGTGAGTGTTGTGAAAATGGTGGTTGCAATTGTTTGAGAGTTGAGAGCAAAGAACAAAAAAAAAGAATTAAAGAGAATAAAGGTGCTTGGTCTTGAGTTGAAGGGTGTGTCCCTATGAACATCACTAATCCAAATTATGAATGGTTGTCACGTAAGCCATGAAACCACACTCTGTCAAGAGGTCGAGTGGGCAGAATTCCACGACCAAGGATACGGGTTAATTCCACCCACTCGACCTCTTGACAGAGTGTGGCTTCGTGGCTTGCGTGACAACCATCCAAAATTGGGATTAGTGGTGTTCATAGGGACACACAATACCTCAACTCAAGAACAAGCACCTTTATTTCTTGCATATTAAGTAATTTCTTGTCACCATTCTCAACACACACACCATTGCAACCCCAAAACTTTTTACAACCAAGATTGAACCACGATTCAACTCCTAGGGAGAACGACCCGATTCTCGTACTTGGTATTTTAAATCTGGTTGCAAGCTCTTGTGACACTCATTTGTTGACACGAACGTCCTTAGCTCCACTCATAACTTGTTCGGGTTCCTCTACAACGATCATCTCTTGTTTTCACTGAACAAAAGGGATTCCGAACTAAACCTTTTTGCGACGTCTATGATGACTCTCGTCGGGCTCCTTTAGGGGGTGGATTGTGAATTCTCACATCAGTTTGGGAGGAGAACGAAGCATGACGCATTTTGACGAGTGATTGTGGGGGGCTTCGACTATCATCCTTATAGTCAAAGGCGAAATCGTGAGGCCTTATGTGCCAAAACGAATAATATCGTGCTAGCGGGTGGTTTGGGCTGTTACAAATGGTATCAGAACCGGAGCCCAGATCGATGTGCCAGCGGGGATGCTGTGCTCCTTTAGGGGGTGCATTCTGAAGTCCAACATCGGTTGGGAGGAGAACAAAGCATGCCTTATAAGGGTGTGAATACCTCTCCCTAGCATGACGCATTTTGACGAGTGAGTGTGGAGGCTTCGGCTATCATTCCTATCGTCAAAGGCAAAACCGTTAGGCTTTGTGTGCCAAAGCGGACAATATCGTGCTAGCGGATGGTCTGGGCTGTTATAAACAGTATCAGAGCTGGAGCCCGGATCAATGTTCTAACGGGTGGTCTGAGTTGTTACAAATGGTATCAGAGGTGAAGCCCAGATCGATGTGCCAGTGGCGACGCTGGGCTCCTTTATGGGGGGTGGATTGTGAAGTCCCACATCAGTTGGGGAGGAGAATGAAGCATGCCTTATAAAGGTGTGGATACCTCTCCCTAGCATGACGCATTTTGACGAGTGAGTGTGGGGGGCTTCGGCTATCATCCCTATCGTCAAAGACAAAATCGTAAGGCCTTGTGCGCCAAAGCGGACAATATCGTGCTAGCGGGTGGTCTGAGCTGTTATAAATAGTATCAGAGCTGGAGCCCGGATCAATGTGTTAGCGGGTGGTCTGAGCTGTTAGAAATGGTATCAGAGCCGGAGCCCAGATCGATGTGCCAGCGGCGATGCTGGGCTCTTTTAGCGGGTGGATTGTGAAGTACCATATCGGCTGGGGAGGAGAACGAAGCATGCTTTATAAGGGTGTGGATACCTTTCCTAGCATGACACGTTTTAACGAGTGAGTGTGTGGGGTTTCGGCTATCATCCCTATCGTCAAAGGCAAAATCATGTGGCCTTGTGTGGCAAAGCGGACAATATCGTGCTAGCGGGTGGTCTGGGCTGTTACAAAAAAAAAGAGTGAATAACCAACCCAGCCCCTAATAATTACTCTCAAGGGACTACGAGGTCCCTGATAAAAAAATACACCCTTCCCGGCCCTTATTTTTTATTTGTAAGACTATCCGGCCCCTAATCTTTTATCTTGTGAGACATTTTGGCCCCTCATGGTGTAACAAAATAGGGGCCGGAATGTCTCATAAATGAAAGATCAGGGGCCGGGAAGGGTGAGTTTTTTTTCAGGGGCCTCGTTGTCTTTTGATGTAATTGTCAGGGGCTTCGTTGGTATTTTTCTCAAAAAAAAAAGAGAGGGAGGCAGAGTGTTGGGAAGGAATAGTGCCTTATAGTAACTATAATAATATAGGAAGCTTATCACATATGTCCTGTTTTAGTGTCATATGATATGACTTAAATTATATCCGTTGAGATTTGGTGTCTAAATTATTGATGGTTTAGATTTATTGATTTTTTCACATGTGCTCTCTAATTGTTTTAATGCACAATAGGTATTTAATCTCCAAGACGTTAGTTAGTTTAGTGGGATTGTATTGCCCAGAATGGGTAGATTTTATTTCCTTATTTTCCCGAAAGAAATAAAATCTACCTTGGTTTTAAATAAAAAGATGAGTTTTTTTTTTAAAAAAATTCTTGTAAAGATTTTTTAAACCCAAAATAAGAGTAAAGTGTATTTTTTTATAAATATCATTTAATAATATGAAATAAATAAGATATTCATTACTTTAAACTTAAAAACTATCATGTACGTCATGTTAAATTAGAAATATAGAATTTTTTTACAAACCAAAAATAATTTTCTATTTAGTTTTATAAAAAAGACCGAGACACTATTATTTTTCATTTTAAACAAGTATTATCTTTTAATTTTTAAGTATTTAACGAATATAAATATCCTTTTTATAATATATTTTACTGTAAAAAATAATATGAAAAACAATTAAATTTTCCAAAACATACATTAAATGTGAAAAAGTTGATGAAATGTTGATATTTGTTAAATTTAAATGGCCTGGATTTTTTTGAAAATATAAATGGAAGTAATTATGTCTTTTCATATGAGCTAAAAAAACTTTAAAATTGGAAGTGATTATTTAGAATAATTCAATTTCTTTCTCAAGGTTATTTATGGGATTTTCCTTTTAGCTAAATGACAAAGAGTCATCTGTTTACCAGGTAATGCTTGGCACATGATATAACACTTAGTTTGCTTGTCATATGGGAAAACTTTTCAATAATATAATAATGAATAGTGCGTAGTAAATAAAATAAAAAATTCTCAAATAGTAAATTTATATATATATATATATATATAGGGGGAGGGGGAAGCGGTGAAGGAGCGCAGAAGAAAGTGAGGAGAGGAAAGAAGGGGAGAAAGAGAGAAAAGAAAGAAGAAAGGAAGAAAAATAAATAAATAAAAAAAGTAGAAGAAGGGGAAGGTAGAAGAAAAAGAAGTATTAAAATTTAAGGTAGATATTTTCTTTACTTCCTGACTATCGTGTATCATTAATATATTTCTTTTATTGCATTATTATTATTATTATTATTATATTATTATTAGTATTATCACTAGTGTTATTATTAAAAATTTAATACTAATATTATTATTATAACATTATAATTACTATCTTAATAATAACATTAATATGACTATAGTATTATTATTGTTACTAATCCAAAAATAATATATTGACAATTTTATTATTGTCATTAGTCTAACCGTAATATTATATTATTATTATTATTACTAATTAATCTAACTATATTTGTCGCACCGTGTCCGGAACGGATTACTTTGCGACGAGAATGTGACCGAAATTTTTTTAAAATAAATTGATATAATGGAGTCGCCACCAATTTTATTATGGAAAAATCGGATAAAACCTTAACTTTGTTAAAACTAGTCTTTTATAGATATCTTGAATTCGGGAGTCTGATTATGCGTAAGGAAGGGTGAAAACTTAATTTCATTGCACCCTTAACACATCCGTCTAAAACGGTTACCTTAGAGTATTTTATGCGAATTATTACAATTTAAATAATATTTTCCCTTTTATAAAGAGAATGAATTATAAGAAATAAAAAAGATTCTCTGAAAGAAAGAGAATAATATTAAAAATAGGTCCAAACATTAAAAGAAAACAAAATAAATAGAGAAGCAACTAAAAAAAGAGAAAAAACACACAAACTAGAACCAAACACGGTACACATTAGCTAGCTAACTTCAACATAATAAAACTCTCCATAATAAAATAAGACTTAAAAATACTAATATAATACTAATATACAAAAGGGGGTCAGAGGTGATATTACCAATGTATATGGAGCATGCTTCAATTAATAATACAATAATTATAATGATAATAAAAAAAAGGAAAGAGGCATGGTTAGACTAATGACAATATGCATGATATTCCAAATGCAAGTTTCAAAAAAAAAAAACATAGTGTTTGCAGATTCTGCAATATAACTCTTTTGTATTAATTTTTTTAGAAAGAGAAACTAGGAACATAGTAAAATAGCAAATGATAGTTTGCACTGAAGTATTGACACTATTCCACCACAATTGAATTCTTTTCTTTCCTTTTTTTAATTTTTAAGCAACGGAAAAAAAAGAACAAAAAAAAATAACAAAATGGTTCAAAAACAACGGAAATAACAAGTTTAAAGTCAAAGAAATTCCTAAACTATAATACATGCATCAGAAACCAAGTGTCCTTACATAACCTCACTATTTATACACCTCATTAAACAAATGGCATCGACATTTCATTTACTAACACAAACACACATATTCTCATTCACCATATTCAGCATATGTAGCATCTTGTCATTATTTCATCACATCTTCTCTTTTATTCCGTTCATTTCAGCTTTTTTTTTTAAGCAAAGGCAAATGAATAATGTGGAAGAAGAATAGGATCGTGATGCTAGAAGAATAAAAAAACAAAGAAGTCGAGATAACAAGATAACTGACCAAGGTGAGTTTATTTATTTTATTTTGAAGAAATCACACCCTTTATAAACTAATATTATATGACCATGTCTATGTATGAATGAAACTGGAAAACAAAATACATGAAAGTTGCAATATGAATATACCTAATGTATAATATGCTTAAATTCCTCTTCAATAATCTGTATCGTCCTTCTGTTGCTAACTTGTTACCACCTTTTCTTCAGAAATTGTTATGTGTTCCTCTCTTCGCAAAAAGTCTAACCCCTTCTTCTGTGGTGCGCTTCTGATTTTATAGAGTACAAAAAGATGTTTTTCGTGATTACACCCCATGTCTTCACAGCTCCTTCTCCACTTGCCTTCTCGCTTTTGACAGTTTTAAGTGGCATCCGGTGCTTTTCTTCATCAAGTGGGTTATCTTCATCCATCAAATGCTTATCTTTTTCTGCCTACTATGTTTGGGTTTGCCTTCTGTAATGGTCCACCACTATACTTCACAGCTCATTTCTTGATTTATTTTCTTTTGACAGGATCAAAATGGAATGCACCTAATGCATTATTGAGGCTCCACCATGCTTGTGCGTGTTATCTTCTGTGCTTGCCATTACAAGTTGTTCTTGCTTTTGCGCTATTCCACTGCATTCACTCATCATGAAGCTTCTCTGAAAGATGGAAGGCTTCACGTGGTGTCCTTGACCATTTTTGCTTGAAGTTGAGTGAAAGGTTGTTTTTGGTCTTGAAGAGTATGGGGCTGGGCTGAAGAACATCCCCTTCTTTTTTCTTCTTCTTTTTTTTTTGTTCTGTACAATAGAATTTTTTTTTGTTCTGTACAATAGAATTTTTTTTTGTATACCATATAATAAATACATGTCTAATAATAAACTCTTTTTTTTAGGTCAAAAGACCTTTTCTTTTTAAGAATATAACAAGTACACAATTTTTTTTGTATGGTCCAAAGACAATTTTTTTTTAAAAAAAATTATTGTGGTCGGACAAAATACGGTATTCACAGCTGCCCCTCTTTACTCATTGCTTATTTGATAATATGAATGAACATTTGTGTATGTGTTATCAAATTAAGAAATGAGTGAAGAAAAAAAATGAATAAATATTTTGTTTGACCGCAAGAAACAAAGAAAAAATGCAATAATACAATTGCGATGGCATGACTACAAAACAGACAAGCGACATTATAGTCAAAGACAAAACCACATGGTTTTGTTTGTCAAAGCGGACAATATCATGCTAGTGGGGGGTTTGGGCTGTTACAAAAAAAATAGAGGGAGGCAGAGTGTCGGTAAGAAATAGTGCCGCATAGTAACTATGATAATATAATAATGATTAGTGCATAACAAATAATAGTAAATTTATATATATATAAATATGGGGAGGGGGAAGCAAGAAGCGCAGAAGAAAGAGAGGAGGGGAAAGAAAGGGAGAAAGAGAGAAAAGAAAGAAGAAAAATAAATAAATAAACAAATAAATAAATAAATAAAAGAAGTAGAAGAAGGCGAAGGTAAAAGAAAAATAAGTATTAAAATTTAAGGTAGATATTTTCTTTACCTCCTGACTATCGTGTATCATTATTATATTTCTTTTATTGCATTATTATTATTATTATATTATTATATATTGTAGATATTATACATATATTATAAATATTATTAGTATTATCGCTACTGACAATATTAAAAATTTAATACTAATATTATTATTATAATATTATAATTACTAACTTAATAATAACATTAATATGACTATATATTATTATTTTTACTAATCCAACAATAATACATTGACTATTTTATTATTGTCATTAATCTAACCTAATATTATTATTATTATTATTATTATTATTATTATTATTACTAATTAATCTAACTATATTATTATGATTATATTATCAGTAATATCGTTATTACTAACTTAACAATATTATTATTATTATTATTATTATTATTATTATTGTTATTGTCATATTAAATATAAATAATATGATTATTACTGTTATAATAATTATATAAATATGATTATAATTATTATAATGATTGTTATTAATTTTATTATTGTTATCGTTGTTGTTGCTGTTGTTGCTATCCTATTGTATCATTCTTAAATTTATTATTATATGTCTAAAATATAAATTATTTTGTTATCTTTTATTTACTAAAATAAGGTAACATTATATGATAAAATTAGTTTATACAATTAAACTTTTATTATGCTAAAATAATACATAAAATAAATTTAGGTGTAATAAAGTTTAAAATAATTAAATAAATAAAGAAGCCACCAAATAAATGAGATAGTCCTAAGTGTGTAGATAGTGGAAGTTAAAATTATTAGTGTAAATATAGATAATGGAAATTTAAAAATATTAACAGCATGTATAGTGGAAATTAAATATATATAATATAATGGTTAGTGGATCGTTAGTGGTTAATAATGTTAGTGGATGGTAATATAATATAGTAGTGGAAAAATTAGTGGATAGAAATATAATATAATAATAATGATATAAGAGTGCATAAGTGTAGTACAGTAGATTTTTTTCTACTATAAATAGGGGGAGGGAGCTTGCATTTAGTACAAAGCAAATAGAAATAAATAAGAGAAGGGAGTACGTGAGACAGAGGAAGAAGAAAGAGAAGGAAAAAAAAAGAGAAAGAAGTATTAAAAATTTAAGGTAGATATATTTTCTATTCCTGATTATTATATATCATTAATATTTTTATTATGATTATGATATTATATAATTATTATTATTATAGTTATTATAATATTATGATATTATTATTATGATGATTGTTATCGTATTATCTTTATTATTATCATACTATTACTATGATATTATTATACAGTGACTATTACTATTATTATCATATGGTTGCTATTACTATTCTTATTATACTATTATTATACCGTTAATACTACTGATATTATTATAAGATTGTTATTATATTAGCATAATATTATTATATAATTAGTATTATTATATTATTATGATATTATTATCATTATTATTATTGTGAATTATTATTATGCTATTATATTATTGCAATGCATTTCTAAATTAATGAGTTAGGGTGAGTGTGGAGGGGTTAGTGTGCCTATCATCTCTACCTAGCAAAACAGATAAAAAAATAGCTGCCAATTGATAATAAGACAAGATGTCTTAATTGGTATGTCGTAAATTCTGCTTTGTCATTATGTTATGAAATCCACCCAAAAGTTGGAAACTTTCTAAAAGGCCTAAGATAAATTAAGATATTTGCATTTTATATATCATTATTTTATATGACTGTGATAGTCACGATATTTTCCATGAAGAGCGGCTGAAACCACCAAATAAGATTTTTACTATCTACTGAGAATTTTAAATTCTCACTATATCTGTGTATTTGTGAGTGGTTTTAGATTTAACTCAATAAGGACCAGTGGAAGAAAAGCTCGCTTCTTATGTTTGTGTGTGCTGATTCTACAGAAATATATATAAATAACCTGTAGACTATTTTCTATTCCTACTTAGTACGTTGTATGATTGACAGACATATGTTTGTAATAATTGGTTGTATTTGCGTAAAATACAATCAAATTATCAGTTTATGTAACGAATTTTTTTATTATTCTAAAAAGGGGTGTTACACCTATCATCCCTACTTATCAAAGCGAATAAAAATAAACAAATAAGTAAATTATTTAAAACTTGACTGCCGATTGATTAATAACACAAGATATCTTAATTGGTATGTCGTAAATTCTGCTTTGTTGTTATGATGTTATAAGATCCACCAAAAGTTGGAAATTCGCTACAAAGCCTATGATGAGTGAGACAATTAGATAAAGAAAAGTGAAAAAATAAAAAAATTAAGACATTTGCATTGCATACATCATTATTTTATATAAATGTGATAGCCACGATATTTTCCGTGATGAGCAGCTGAAATCACCAAATAAGGTTTTTATTTTCTACTGAGAATTTTAAATTCTCAATATATCTATGCATTTGTGTGTGGTTTCAGATTCATCTCAGTAAGGACTAGTGCAAGGCAAGCTATTTGTATTTATGTGTGATGATTTTACAGGATTATATATAAATAACCTGTAGCTTATTTTCTATTTTTACTTAGTACGTTGTATGGGCAACAACAATATGTTTGCAATATATGATTGTATTCGTACAAAAGTATAGTCAAATTATCAGCTTATATAATGAATTTTTCTTTATCTCAAGAATGCGTGCTACAATGTATGGTATCAGAGACGGAGCTCGGATCGATGTGCCAGTGGGGACGCTGGGCTCCTTTAAGGGGTGGATTGTGAAGTCCCACATCGGTTGAGGAGGAGAACGAAGCATGCCTTATAAAGGTGTGGATACCTCTCCCTATCATGATGCGTTTTGATAAGTGAGTGTGGGAGCTTCGGCTATCATCCCTAAGGTCAAAGGCGAAACCATGAGGCCTTGTATGCCAAAACGGACAATATCGTGCTAGCGGGTGGTCTGGGCTGCTACAAATATTGCGAAGTCCCACATCGGTTGGGGAGGAGAAGGAAGCATGCCTTATAAGGGTGTAAGTCCCACATCGGTTGGGGAGGAGAAGGAAGCATGCCTTATAAGGGTGTAGATACCTATCCCTAGCATGACGCGTTTTGACGAGTGAGTGTGGGGGGCTTCAACTATCATCCCTATCGTCAAAGGCAAAATCATGAGGCCTTGTGTGCCAAAGCGGACAATATCGTGCTAGCAGGTGGTCTGGGCTGTTACAAATGGTATCAGAGCCGGAGCCCGGATCGATGTGCCAGCGGGGACGCTGGGCTCCTTTAGGGGGTGGATTGTGAAGTCCCACATTGGTTGGGGAGGAGAACGAATTATGCCTTGTAAGGGTGTGGATACCTCTCCCTAGCATGACGCATTTTGACGAGTGAGTGTGGGGGGCTTCAGCTATCGTCCCTATCGTCAAAGGCAAAACTGTAAGGCCTTGTGTGCCAAAGCGGACAATATCGTGTTAGCGGGTGGTCTGGGCCATTACAAATGGTATCAGAGCCGGAGCCCAGATCGATGTGCTAGCGAGTGGTCTGGGGTGTTACAAATGCTATCAGAGCCGGAGCCCGGATCGATGTGCCAGCGGGGACGCTGGGGTCCTTTAGGGGGGTGGATTTTGAAGTCCCACATTGGTTGGGGAGGAGAACGAAGTATGCTTTATAAGGGTGTGATACCTCTTCCTGGCATGACGTGTTTTGATGAGTGAGTGCGAGGGGCTTTGGCTATCATCCCTATCGTCAAAGACAAAACCATGAGGTCTTGTGTGTCAAAGCAGACAATATCGTGCTAGTGGGTGTTTGGGCTGTTACAAAAAAATAGAGAGAGGCAGAGTGTCGATAAGGAATAGTGCCGCATAGTAACTAGAATAATATAAGGGTGTGATACCTCTTCCTGGCATGACGTGTTTTGATGAGTGAGTGTGAGGGGCTTTGGCTATCATCCCTATTGTCAAAGACAAAACCATGAGGTCTTGTGTGTCAAAGCAGACAATATCGTGCTAGTGGGTGTTTGGGCTGTTACAAAAAAATAGAGAGAGGCAGAGTGTCGATAAGGAATAGTGCCGCATAGTAACTAGAATAATATAATAATGATTAGTGCATAGCAAATAATAGTAAATTTTTATATATATAAATATGGGGAGGGGAAAGAATGGGAGAAAGAGAGAAAAGAAAGAAGAAAGGAAGAAAATAAATAAATAAACAAATAAATAAATAAAAGAAGTAGAAGAAGGCGAAGGTAGAAGAAAAATAAGTATTAAAATTTAAGGTAGATATTTTCTTTACCTCCTAATTATCGTGTATCATTATTATATTTCTTTTATTGCGTTATTATTATTATTATATTATTATTATATATTGTAGATATTATACATATATTATAAATATTATTATAGATTGTATTCCTATATTATTATTATATATTATATTATTATTAGTATTATCGCTACTGTCATTAATAAAAATTTAATACTAATATTATTATTATAATATTATAATTACTAACTTAATAATAATATTAATATGACTATATATTATTATTGTTACTAATCCAACAATAATATATTGACTATTTTATTCTTGTCATTAATCTAACTGTAATATTATATTATTATTATTATTATCGTCATATTAAATATAAATAATATGATTATTACTGTTATAATAATTATATAAATATGATTATAATTATTATAATGATTATTATTAATTTTATTATTGTTATCGCTATTGTTGCTGTTGTTGTTATCATTATATATTTGTGATTATCAACATCTCTAATAGAATGCTTTAAATTTGTAAGTTTAGGTGAGTGTGGGGAGGCTAGTGTGCCTATCATCCCTACTTAGCAAAGCGAATAAAAATAAACAAATAAGTAAATTATTTAAGACTTGACTGCCGATTGATAATAAGACAAGATGTCTTAATTGGTATGTCGTAAATTCTGCTTTGTTGTCGTGATATTATAAGATCCACTAAAAGTTGGGAATTCCCTAAAAAGCCGATGATGAGTGAGACAAGCAGATAAAGAAAAGTGAAAAAATAAAAAAATTAAGACATTTGCATTGCATACATCATTATTTTATATAAATGTGATAGCCACAATACTTTCTGTGACGAGCGGCTCAAACCACCAAATAAGATTTTTATTATCTTCCGAGAATTTTAAATTCTCACTATATTTATGTATTTGTGTGTGGTTTCAGATTCATCTCAGTAAGGATCAGTGGAAGACAAGTGACGAAGGGCCGTTCTAGGCGTCGCAAACAAATTTAGTTTGTGATTCCCTTGCGTTCGTGAGAAGGAGAGAGAGATCGTTGTAGCGGGATCCAAACAAGTTATGAATGCGAGCTAAGAACGTTCCATCAACAGAAAGGTGTTGCAGAGTTTGCAACAAAGTTAAAATACCGAGTATGGGACTCGGGTCGTTCTCCCTAAGAATTGAAATATTGTGACTTGTGAGTGTTGTGAAAATGGTGGTTGCAATTGTTTGAGAGTTGAGAGCAAAGAACAAAAAAAAAAGAATTAAAGAGAATAAAGGTGCTTGGTCTTGAGTTGAAGTATTGTGTGTCCCTATGAACATCACTAATCCAAATTATGAATGGTTGTCACGTAAGCCACGAAACCACACTCTGTCAAGAGGTCGAGTGAGGGGAATTAACTCGTATCCCGTAAGTCCTAGGTGACCCATCTAGTGCGAAGGTCCTAGGTCCTTGGAACTCGAATAATCCATCAAGTTCACCTCATTAAGAATTCAATCATCACTAGCGAAAGCCTAGTGTTAACGGAATAGTTTAACCCAGGGCTTAACCCATCCTTGTCCTTAGGGATTAGTGGCTAAGATCATCCACACCTCAACCCATGACCAAGGCATAAGAACACTACTCTAAAACTAAACCAATCATTTTATCAAACATTTGGTGTGCATAATAAAGAAACATGGTAATAAATAATAAGAGAAAATGACAATCTAAACTAACAATTGTAATTGATCAACAAAATAACCATCAAACATCAATAAACATCAAAGAAAACATCAAGGATCATCACAAGAATTTAAAGCTAGCAATATAAACATGAGAGCATAATAACATACAAGCTAGAATTGAGAAATAGAGAATGAGATGAAGAAACAAGTAGTATATTGCATTAAACCAACAAGAGTATCAACAATTAAACATTCAAACATGAAAAAGAACTAAAAATTTGGCTAGTGGGGGCTGGAAATAAAAGGGAAAAATGAAGAACAATGAAGAACTAAGGATATCCTAAGAAAATTAAACTAAGAGAGGAAATGAGAGAAATGGAAATTCTCCCAAAAACTCTCCAAAAATTATTCTAGACTAATGAGCCCCCAAAAAGGGACTCAAAGGGGTGGTAGTGAGTTGTGGTAGCATCCCCCTATTTATAGGCATCAACTTGGCTTGAAATTCCCTTTTTCACCTTAAAAAATGAATGCAAACCACGCAACCGTGTGCGCGCGCCATGTACGCGCGCTTCCGCGCGGTCTACAAAACTTAACTTGCACGTCACTCTAGTGGTGTGGTCGCGCAGTACTTTGTGCGGGCACGCGGTCCTTGTTCGGGTGCACGTTATATATACTATTATATATCGTTGCGAAGCTTTGGATGTTAGATTTCCAATGTCGTTGAAACCGAGTCATTTGGACCTCTGTAACTCACGTTATGATCAAATTAGTGACAAGAGGTCAGGATTGACAGCATTAGGAAAATTCTGAGCACCGATCTTCGGATGCGAATTCGTCATAGAATCGCTTAGAACTGGAAGAAGTCTTCAATACCAAAGTTGTAGATATTGAATTCATATTTCCAAAGAGTTTGAGTTTGCTCCAATCCGATGACTATAGCTCCTTTTCTCCGCTTCGCATTCTTGCTTCTTTTGAGAAAACTCTGCTTTTGCATGCTTTCCCTATTCCTTCTAAACCATCCTTGCTTCCAATGTTCTTCTTAGCCTTTCTCATGCTTTTCTCTATCCCTATAAATCTAAAATCTACTAACAAACTCATCAATGCATCAAGTGGGATGAGATTGTTTGCAATTGTGGGGATTTTGAAAGCTAATTTCGCATATAATCAATTATGAGCACATTTTTGCAAAAGATAGAAAACATGGTCATTTACTAGCAATTGTGTGAAAAAGTATTGACGAGTCTACTAATTTTAACCCAAATTTCATAGTAAAAAACCTCCTCATCAACAAGCTATTTGTATTTTTGTGTGATGATTCTACAGGATTATATATAAATAACCTGTAGATTATTTTCTATTTTTACTTAGTACGTTGTATGGGCAACAGCCATATGTTTGTAATATTTGATTGTATCCGTACAAAAGTACAGTCAAATTATCAACTTATGTAATGAATTTTTTTTATCTCAAGAATAGGTGTAACATTTTATGGTATCAGAGCCGGAGCCCAAATCGATGTGCCAGCAAGGACGCTGGGCTCCTTTAGGGGGTGGATTGTGAAGTCCCACATCGGTTGGGGAAGAGAACGAAGCATGCCTTATAAGGGTATGGATACTTCTCCCTAGCATGACACGTTTTGACGAGTGAGTGTGGGGGGTTTCGGCTATTATCCCTATCTTCAAAGGCGAGACCGTGAGGGCTTGTGTGCCAAAACGGACAATATCGTGCTGGCGGGTGGTCTGGGCTGTTACAAATATTGTGAAGTCCCACATCGGTTGGGGAGGAGAACGAAGCATGCCTTATAAGGGTGTGGATACCTCTCCCTAGCATGACGCGTTTTGAGGAGTGGGTGTTGGGGGCTTCGGCTATCATCGCTACTGTCAAAGGCAAAACCGTGAGGCCTTGTATGCCAAAGCGGACAATATCGTGCTAGTGGGTGGTCTGCGCTGTTACAAATGGTATCAGAGCCGGAGCCCGGATCGATGTGCCAGTGGGGACGCTGGGCTCCTTTAGGGGGTGGATTGTGAAGTCCCACATCGACTGGGGAGGAGAACGAAGTATGCCTTATAAGGGTGTGGATACCTCTCCCTAGCATGACGCATTTTGACGAGTGAGTGTGGGTGGCTTCGGCTATCATCCTTATCCTCAAAGGGAAAATCGTGAGGCCTTGTGTGACAAAGCGGAGAATATCGTGCTAGCGGGTGGTCTGGGCTATTACAGTTTTTTTCCAACGCAAAATCCTTTTCATTTTCAAAACACCATTTGACAATCATAACCTTCGAAGATCCATCACTCCGAATGAAAAAGAAAGGAAAGAAAAGCAAATGAAGAATCATCACTCCGAAAATCGCCAGGACGGACCGCCTTACCCGCCAAAAAGGCGGGCCGAGCTGAGAAGATATGACCACTTAAATAAAAAAGCCCACTTAGCCCGCCTCGTGTAACCCGCGAGCTTTGGCGGGGCGGGGTGAGACGCCGGCTTGTCTTTTTGTTTTTTATAAAAATATAAATATATAATTTTTATGGGCCTAAAGCCATTGTAAGTTGTTAACCCAAAAAAATCCACTGATAATATAACATTATAACCCATTGTATATGGTTGTCTCGGACCGCTACTATTTATATATATATATATGGCTATTGTTTTGCTATTTTTTTTTTCATTTTTAATAGGTATCATGTGTATTTTTGTTTTGGTGTCCAATAGGTATCATGGATTTGATAATTAGGTTGGGTAAATGGTTAAAAGAAAGTATGTTTTTTTAAAAAGAATTGTTGGCCGGCCAAGCCCGCCAGCCGCCATTAAGTAGGGCGGGGCGGGACGGGCCGACCCGTTTGACACCCCTGCTTTTAATGCTCCTTTCACTAACTCTCACAATTGTTACCAGCTATTTCTCCTCTCTCTCTATTCTCCAAATCTCACTCACAAAATGCTACTCCCAAGAAGCATCACTTTTAATGCTCCCTTTGCTACTCTCATAATCATTATCAGCTACCATTCTCGCCCTCCCCCCCCCCCCTTTCTCTCTTTCTTAATTCTCCAAATCTCACTCACAAAATGCTACTCCCAACAACGCTTCTCATAACCTTACTCTTCTTCTTCTATGCGGTTTCCTCCCAAGAAGTGGTGATGTATTCGAACATAGTTCCCTTCCCTCGCCGCAGCGGTAGAGTCTCCATGACTGACTTCGGAGGCGTCGGCGACGGCCACCGCTTAGGTTCTAAATTTCGTTGTTAATTTGTTAATTTCTGATTACTGGTTACTATGTTAATTTCTTGGTTTTGCTGTCTTGGTTTTGACATATTATAATTTAATTTGGAGTTTCGGATGATAACTCAGTGAAGAAGGGGTAATAACTTCATACCGTTTGGATTGATAACCTCCATATAAATGAATAACTAGGGAGATTACAATATCATTATCAATGATAAACTCAGTGGAAACTGGTGATAATAGCATACTATTTTGGATGAAACCTCACTTATTCTTTTTCTCTTTAAAGGAATTCATCGTCGGCCATGAATGAGGAAGAAAGAGACTCCAACGCCAACGTTGATGGTGGAGGAGCGAACGAAGATGACAACGTCAACATTGATGGAGAGAAGGAACAAAGACGACGTCGCTAGCTCTGTTTCCTATTTTGGTTAAGAAGGGAACACATCAACCTCTGCTCTGTTGGCTCGCAATTGGCTCTTTACTTTATTTGTATCGTATAATTTTTCTTATTGATAATATATACATTATCTTGTGCATTGATGAGCAGGGAGTAGGTAAGTTTGTAGATGCAATTTTAGTTAGAAAAAAATAGTTTATATTAATAAACTAAATAAAATTAAAGATTAAAATTGAAAAAAAGAAATAAAAACAAAGGTAACATCTCAAAATAATTTAAAACAAAATAAAATAAATAACATTTCTCGATAAAATAGAATTATTTAAAAAAAATAAATCCAAAAAAATTAAAACTTAGATTGTAGTATATAAAAACACAAACTTTCGAACATAGGCAGAAAAGAAAATGGTGTCGAAGTATAGAGCCTCGTTCTCAGCATTTATATTTGATTGTTTCTTTCATGACTAAAAATACATATGATAATATAAATAACATAAATTGAAACTTCTCCATGATTGATGATTGAAATTATTGCACAGAAACAACTCCATATAATTTTTTACTCATCTATATGGTTGAGATTTCTTCTTCAAAAGTTTAGTGTGGATGCTTCTATTTTATTGTAGTTATACTCTGAAATATTTTTAATGAAAATCCACATCAATGAAAATGGGTAAAAGAAACGAAGAAGAATGAAAATAAAAATGCAAAATAAGAAAACGATAATGATATTCAGAGTAGAAATCACATATATGAAGCAGTAAAAATAACAATAACCGCATAAAAAAAGAGAAAAACTGAATAGACACTGCCGTAAAAATCTCCCAAAAACTAAAGATTACAAATTTAAATAAGAAGAATAAACCAACAAAGTAAACATAAAAGAGCAAGTTATAAGAGACTAGAGAAGGAGAAGAAGCCAACATAGTTACAAGTTATGCATCAATGTTTTTATACCTTTGAATGAAATAATTTAGGAGCGAAAATAGGAACGTAACTGTAATATGGATAAAAAAAAAACAAATTCATATACTTAGTTACATATTTCCCCATTAAAAAATTTACTTGTGCATTAGGGTTAAATTGGAAAAGTGAGAATTGAACACCAAACACACACAGCGCTATTATATATTGTTATATTGTTATAGATATAATAAATGAAAAACTAAAATTTATTTAATAAACAAATAGCACAATACTCCCTATATAGCAATAAGCGTTTAAGGAGAAGCCCATTACCATTAAAACACTAACCAATCATTTAAATGTCTTGCAATGTGCTTACCATCGTCCAGCTGGTTAATGTTGTTGTTACGAGTCATTTTTTCATCGACCTTTTTCCTCCTTACTTCTTCCTTCTTCAATCCTATTATCTTCCTTTTTTTATTTTTATAAAACCTTAAATGAATTTTTTATTTCACTACCATCACCATCGTTACTTTTATAGTAGTCCACCATAAAAGACTAAAAAGGATCATCCAAACATATTAAAACTATGCATTCTTTCGACTCCTTCTTCTTTACTTCATCCGCCACCTCCTTAGGCAACTCCAACTGGGAGAAATACATTAGCAGGTCAATAAATCGTGCATCCCCCTCCGGCCTCACTATCCCGCCACTGGTACCTCTTGGATTCATTGGAGCGCACGTCTCCCCCGCACTTAAGTGTCACGGTGACGGAGTCCTTGGCCTCGACAACTTCAACTGCTACTACAATCCAAACCTCAAGCGCGCACAACAGTTCCTTCCGAAACGCGCTGGCGTATTTGTTGTTGTTGTGTTCATTGTCAATAGTGACATCAACAACGCTGCACTCCTCCACAAGCTCTTCAACATCGTTCCAATCATTCACTTGGCACACTTGGCTCTGCTACACAATGTAGAACCTTTGGTAGTTGGGACGCATACGAGAGATGAGAGAAATGGAGGGGAAGAGAAAGAAAGGGTGTTAGTTGATTGTTAGTTGGTGGTTGTCTATAGTTTTTTTTGTAAAATACATATGCACATCTTAAATAAAAGAGTTAACTAACAAAACAGTCTATGAATTTTTCAAATGCCGATAAAAATAATCCTAAATTTGGTTAACAATAAATATAAATACTTTATTACATGTCAAAGTAACCACAATACTCAAATTTGAATATTTTGTCAGGTTTTTAAATAATTGATGGACATTTTGATTGTTAACAAAATTAAAAATTATTTTTGTCGAGGTTTAAAAATTTGAGAATAATTTTGGTGCTTAACGTTAAATAAAAAATACATCTTTTTAATCCGATTCTATTACGGTACGAGTTTGATTAAACCATGAACAAATTAGTCAAAAAAGGAAACAAAAAACCATGAACAAATTATCAGACCGGTTTACTTACCGGTCCAGTTACGCTTACATGCGTATTGCCAGTTCATCCCTTTCATAGTGAGAAGAAGTGTGCGAGGGAGGGAGAATGCATGCTCCTCTTCATTCTCGATCTCTGCATTTTGAGGGTTTCTCACTTAACACTTGAATCAATTAGTTTCCAAATACCTGAAACCCTAGAAAATGGTGAAGAAGCGCGTCCCCGAGTGGCTCAACAGCTCCATGTGGTCCACTCCGCCTCCTTCCTCCGACTCCCTCCGCTTCTCCGCCGCCCCCTACGTGCCGGAACCCCTCTCTCCTCCTCCGCTGCCTGTAGTTGTCTCACCGCCAGATCCTCCTCCTCCTCCTCCGCCGCATCCACATAGAACACACGACTCCCGAGCCAATCATAATGATGCCACCACCTCTTCTTCTTCTTCTTCTCCTTCCCCTGAAGACATCTCTCGTCAAACTCAATTTTTGACCGAGGTAACGCACTCTTCTGTCTTTTCTTACTAGCAATTTTGAACTCCTTACTAATTTAGCTCCAGTTGAGTCTTGGAATGGTGTACATTTCATAATATGGTGGGAATCAGATATAGATACCGTTGGTTTAGGAAAGGAGAAAAAAAAATGCTAAATAGTAATAAGGGTTTACCTAAAAAGTTTAATAAGATCCTTGGCGAGGAAAGCATTGTCTAGAGAGAGTAAAATTTGAAGGCCTTAATTCTTCCAATGCGTGGTTGACTTAATTTTTTTTTTTTCATGTTTTCCGATTGAGGTATTACTAAAATTGGTAGCATTTAGGTTTGGTAGATCAAACTTACCATTCAATAAACATAAATAACAACAATTTTGTTTGGTAAAATAACTTTTAAAATTTATAAAGACTTCAATAGACAAAGGAATAAGGATAAATTTGGATATTTATTAATACATGAAGTTAGACTTCGAAAAACACTTTCTTGGGTGCACCCTAAGTCCCTAACTTTTAAAAGCTGCAAGCACACCACAAACAGCTAATTTTTTTTTATTTATCAAACATAAAATGAGGTGCTTGTGCTAGCACTTATTCGAAAAGCTTTACCAAGTCTTAATAAGTTCCGAGTAAGCAAAATCATAATTATTAATGATAATAATTGAGGTATCAACCTTTGCCATTTTGGTTACAAGTTTTTTCATTGCTTGTTTTAGTTATCTAGGAAGGTTATTGATGTGCAAGAGTTGAGGAGAATTGCAATTGAAGGTATACCTGATGCTCTTGGTATACGATCTGTGGTCTGGAAGGTACCGTTGCCTCGTACATTTATTTATTTGGGAGAATGAATTTCAACAACGCCGTTGGAATTAGATTCTGTTGTGTTGAATTTGCAGCTTTTGCTTGGATATCTTCCGACAGATCGTGCCCTCTGGCCGACCGAGTTAGCAAAGAAGAGGTCCCAGTACAAGCATTTCAAAGAGAACCATCTCGTGAATCCTGTAAGTTTATAGTATTGATTGATGACTTGATGTGCGAGAATTGTTTGGATTTGCTTTGTATATTTGGACTGCTCTCTGAATGCTTTGTGCCTAGTTAGTCAGAAATCTCGAGGAGGATGTACAACTCTGATACTGTGAGTTACGAGATTGATAATCCAAAGTGTGAGAGTAGGCGCTTGCTTTCTAGATCAGAAATCACGCACGGGGAGCACCCTCTAAGTGTTGGCAAGACCAGCATATGGAATCAATTCTTTCAGGTACTATGCTAAGTTTTCAGATAAGTGCCATTTAGAGAAAATATCATCACTTACTTTTCAGATGAAAAATATAAGAATGACAAAATATTTGCACTTAATTATATGTAATAATTGAAGAAATATCTATCTTTCTTGCATAACTCCCCTATTTGGGCTTTCTACACTATCACTGGATTCTTCCTTCTCCTGGGACTTCCAGTTCTTCCTCTGTTGGGCTTTTTCCATTTTCTAGCTCATTCGAACACAACCTCTTTCCCTGTTGACAAACCTATTTGGAAGTCCAAATTCCAAAGCCCCAATCTTTCGGATGGACACTTGTACTTAATAGAATTTACACATGTTGCAAGTTTGGAGGCCACATAAGGCTCTCTCCTCTGAAGTGTTGTGTGTGGGACAAATTCAGAATAAACTTCACATATGTTTTTGCATTGTCATTTGGCTGTGTTTTTGTGCGAGAAGTCGAGAACTTGTTTAGTATCTTTGATGAACGCTGAGTGTGCTAGTTGCCTTAGGTCTGTTTCTATGGATGAGTTTTCCCCTCAGACTTGTTGAGAGATTAAAAATATATGCTTTATATTATTATATATAACTCTTTTTCTTTTCTTTTCTTTTTTTTTTTTTTCCAGATTGTGTGTGTGGTTCATGTATAGAGGAACACTTAATGAATTTTTATTTTATATTATGTTTTAAAGATATATACAGACAAGGAAAATTATTACTAAGCTGGAGTTTCCACATATATTATGCATATATATTACACATTAGAATAGAAGAAAATAATCCACATATATTACACATTAAGATAAAGACGTGGCCCTTGGAAGAATGGACGTATAGCATGTCATTTTTATTGGTTTTGTTAAGAACAACTGTGCAAAAAAAATTATTTAACTTCATCAAGGTGGAAGGGATTATACACCTTGTATTCTAGTCTATGAATAATTAAAAAAAACTGAAAATAAGATTAAGTAAATAACTCTAGTGGGATCAAGAGACCATGATCTTTCTATTTGGACTAGAAAGTCTTGTGAACTGAAATCAATGAGAGGCAAAATGACAATTAATTTGGAGGACTTAATCATATAGATTTCGAGAATAGAATAAGTGGAGTGTGCATGTTGTAAAATGTAGGATAGAGCAAGTGTATGTAGAGTTTAGGTGGTAATAACTATCAAATGGTCCAGCCAAAATTTAAAATGAGTACCATTACTTATCATCAATGGAGGAAAAAGGCTTAAGATAGTATAAACTTAAGAAATAGATTTTTCAATGGTTACAATGAGAAGCTTGGGCAGCAATGTTATCATCCAACCTATTCTTGTGTGATCCATGCATACTTCATATTACTAGATGTCAAAGAATGAGGTTCTAAAGGAAAATGCCATGGTGACATAGCTGTCTAAGCAATAATTTTAGGCACTAAATTATCACGATCAAACCCATTCCTAAATACCTCCCAACCCACCAAGTGATCATGATTCATAATTTCAACCCATGATCAAAAGAAATTCTGCATGATTTTTTCAATAGTATTAGTCTCCATTGAAAGAGAGCCTTAGAGCAACGGTTGAGTTGTCTCTGTGTGACCTCAAGGTCACGGGTTCATGCTGTAGAAACAGCCACTGATGTAATTATCAAGTTAGGCTTGTGCACCTGGTTGTGCGCCTTAGGCTGCAAACATTACACCTTTTGTGTGCGGGTGTGCGGCCCTTCCCCAGACCCTGTGTTTACGCGGAATGCCTGTGCACCTGGTTGCCCTTGTTTTGTATTAGTCTCCGTTGAGACATGGAGAAAAGAATATAATGGTACACGTACACTACAAGCTTGAATGAAGTTGATCCAACCACCTTATACTAAATGTTCTTTTTTGCATGTAGGACACAGAGATTATAGAGCAGATTGAGCGAGATGTAAAGCGTACTCATCCAGATATTCACTTTTTCTCTGGTGACACTCAGTTTGCAAAATCTAATCAGGTTTCTCCTTGAATCTTTAATTTTTAAATTATAGTTACTTTTATAGCATTTTTCATGGCATGTACCTTTTGGTTTGACTCATACTTTTTCTTTTATGGGTTTTTTCAGGGGGCTTTAAAGAACATATTGATTCTTTTCGCGAAGTTGAACCCAGGTATAAGATATGTTCAAGGGATGAATGAGATATTGGCTCCTCTGTTCTATGTGTTCAAAAATGATCCTGAGGAGGAAAATTCGGTGAGTGTATTGTTGGCGTCTTCCCCCCTTCTCCTTCTATCTTCTCCCCCAACATACATAAGCAAGTTCCTTTCTCTTTGCATTTGGCATGTATTTGTAAATGTTTTCATTGTTTTGTTAATTGATGAGATTAGAGGAAATGGGTGATTTGTATATTTCAATGTCACATTTAGCTTCAATTGTATTCCTGTTTAAAGCCTCAAGCTAGTGAATGTCATTCCCAGCTTGCATGTAGGTTCTTGAAACTGTTTTGTGGGGAGCCCTTCTAGCCAACATGTCTTCCTGTTGGAGGCCAGAAGGAACATGTGCTTGGTGCTGTATTTCCCATTCCAATTTCTCCTTGCTGAAGTGTCAATCCATCTCAATATTGCTAACTGATTATCGCAGAACTTCATGAGAGCTTCATATTTACTTTCAAATCGTCCAATATGATCTTCATCCATAACAATCACACACTCCATGTGCCGTAGATTGAAACTTTCCTTTGCCAAAATTTTATTTTGCTTCTCGCTTCTCCAAGCTACGAAATTCCCTCTCATAGACATAAACCCAGAAGTTGTTCTTCTCTGAACAAGTGATCCTTTGAATAACATCCCTTTTCAGGATTGGCCTTAATGTATTGTAATATCTTGTCAAATGCCTGTGTCATGCGTGAATTCACTAACAACACATGCCAAGTCTTGTCTGTTATCCGCCAAAGGACTTTCTTGATCACTTCTAATTCAATGATTTTGCTTGATAGTAAACCTGTTGCCTTGCAACCAAGTTTTCCTGTTTCTTTATGAAGATCCAAATGTAATTTCATTCCAAAATGAAGATACCTTGCTTTGATTAGCAACCTCAGTTCCAAGGAAGTACCTTAGTTTTCCAAGGTCTTTAATATCGAATTCAACTGCTAATTTTTTTTTCCTTTAGGAATTGCTTCTTGAGCACATCATTGCTTGAACTTA
The DNA here is from genome assembly GCA_036250425.1 of Stylosanthes scabra. Lineage (NCBI taxonomy): Eukaryota > Viridiplantae > Streptophyta > Magnoliopsida > Fabales > Fabaceae > Stylosanthes > Stylosanthes scabra. Next base: position 115,544 of record JASCZI010151046.1, on the reverse strand, counting down.
TGACTGTGGGGGTGTTTAGAATTAAAATTATTCTATGGAATAATATATCAAGCTTTATGATAATGTCCATATATATTAATTGTTTCCTTGAAAGCTACATACCTATATTTAGATAGTATTTTGTTCCCATCTCAAGGATTGAGAATGAAAATGATTACAAGATGTACCAAAATATCCCTCAACTACAAAAATTTAGTTGTAATGAATATTTTAAGAATTATTGTATATGTTCTCAACAAATATTGTACAACCAGTTAACATTTCCCTGTGTTTAGGGTTGGGATGACAAATCATTTATAAGGAAAGGAGTCACTAGTTAAAAGCTATTGTTTTTTTTTTTTTTAGAAAATGGTACAAGAAATTTTGGCAAATGTAAATCATTTTTGAGTAACAAATATAAAATAAAAACCTGTGGAAAGAACCTGTGGAAAGATAAATATCATTGTGAGAATGTTGTTAGGCCTTGCTTCCAACTCACATTGCAGGATTTAATCATGTTGATTTATGTTAATCAATGCAATATAATTTTACATTCTCTGTGCTGTTTCCGCATTACAATATGCAGGCATCTGCTGAAGCAGACACCTTTTTCTGTTTTGTTGAGCTATTGAGTGGATTCCGAGATAATTTTTGTCAAAAACTTGACAATAGCGTAGTTGGAATCCGTTCCACCATTACAAGACTGTCCAAGCTTTTGAAAGAGCATGACGAAGAACTATGGCGCCATCTTGAAGTAACGACTAAAGTAAGTGAATTTCAAATACACACATCATCAAAATGACTAGGATTATTTTAAGTTGTTCTTTTGCAGTTTTTTATTGTCTCTTTCTACTGTTTTATGTTCCTCTAATAGATAGTTAAGTGAAGTCCAATATTTTAGCACACATTTTCCGTATGATTTGCCTATGAGTTTGTGTAAGTACCTTAAGGAAAGTGAAAAATCTAATCAGGTTTCTCCTTGAAATACAACATCGAGCATCCCATACTACCTGATGTGGGACTTTGGGCGCC
>JASCZI010151046.1:97076-112231 GCA_036250425.1 Stylosanthes scabra | reverse complement strand
TTTTTTTTTTTTTTTTTTTTTTTTTTTTTTTTTTTTTTTTTTTTTTTTTTTTTTTTAAGGATGTACATGTACAAAATGGAGTTCAATTCTCAAAACCCAAAAACCGATATTAACTCACCGGCTTAAATTGAAGAATGGGGCAAGTAAGCATAAAAAATGTAACTAATTATATTTGAACTTTAATACATGTTAACTAATTATCTTGTTTAAATTGTAGGCTCATCTTAATGGTTTCAGACACAAGATTGTGTCAAAGCTAATTCTGAGCAAAGAAAATTGTCTGAGAATGGAAGCAATCAAACAAACAAACAATATGATGGGACGCCAAACTAAGTCTTTTGCTACCCTGAAAAGTCCTTATGTTCAAGTTTCAACAACTAAATTAGATAAATAAGATTGATAGACATTTTGTATTAGATGATAGTTGGTTTAACATTTTGATATTAGCCCATACATTATGACATTTTGATATTGTATTAGCTGACATTTTGATTCTAGATGACTATAGTTGGTTTGACATTTTGGTACTGATATTCTTCAGTTATCCTTATTTATCAAAATAGAAACGGATTTTAGAATATAATAAAAACATTCTTTTAGTGGTTATGAAAACAGAAACGAATTTTAAATTAAAAGAGAAACAAATTTTAGATGATAACAGAAGTACATTTTAGCACATTCTTTTAGTGGTTATGAAAACAGAAATAGACTTTAGATGGTAATAGAAGTACATTTTTAACTAAAACTAAAAAATTAATCAATGAACACTCCAAATATGAAACTTAATCTACATGTGCACAAACGGAAAGTATCATTCTAAATGAGCACAAATCTCCATTCTCAATTAAATTGTTGAATACATAAATCAAAAACCTTGTTTACAAAAGTCGAAAGAGATTTAAAGAAAAAGATAAACGAATTTGCTAACTAAACAAAGGCAATCTTTCTTCAAAATCTGAAAAATTGAATGATAATTCTGCATTGATGATGATCCTTCAAGCTCAGAAAGAGATTTTTTTCTTTTTATTTGTTGTACTTGCTATTTGTTTCTCAGTATTTGAACACAATATTTTCTTTAGATGTCCTTTTGATCTAACACGTGTTGGGTTTTGCAAATCATTCATCTCACTCAAAGAACCATCTTCATGTATTATGTATGGTAGGGTTTCTTTTATGTTTAGCTTTATATTCTTTCATCTCATCGTCCAATTTATCTAAAGCATGGTGATATATAGCAGTCAATACATCAAATTCTCATGCCTCTTCGGAAGATTTGTAAGACTGGAAGACCATACCATTATATCTCTAGGTCCTTGGCTCAAATACCGATGCATCATAGCTGCTCTTGATACTTGTATGCCTCCTCTTTACTATACCATTCTTACTCCATCGTTTAAGTATATATCTTGGTTAAATCATATTCACTCTCTCAAAACTCAGCACCATCAAAGAGTGACGATATAATATACCTTTTTATTCAAATAAGCATTCGCATTTAACTTCAAGTAATATCGCATTGTATGTAACTTCAAACTAGCTACTCATGAACCTTGAAAGCTCTTTTGAAACCTCATAAACAACATTTCCTAAAATGTGTTACTTAAATCTTGCCACACTGTTATTTTTTTCTCTAAATTGTGCTGGTACTTCCCTGAATTTTGCATGCGTATAAACATTCTGAAATTGGGCTTCAATTCCTGATTTGGTTGCACAAAGAATGGTGCTATGAGAATCTCCATCATCAGCTTCCCTCTCTTTTTATTCTGTACTACCTAGGCAATTGTCGTATTGCTTAGCAAGTTAGGTTAAGGAGCTCTTCCGAGTAATGAATTTGTTAAAAAAAAAAAGCATGCATGCTCTTACTCCTTTGTGTGCTTCTCATCCTAGCTCAAAATTGTATATCAAGAAACATACGAACCTATAGATAACGATCTTCATAAAGTTTTGATAAAAAGAACAAAAATGTAACCAGAGTCAAAAACAGAAACGAAAATTAAAGCAAGACCGAAACAAATTTTGTATGTAAATAAAAGGAATTATTACCTGATAACCACTTATTCCCACCTAGACCATGCTTAGTAAGAGAATATTTCCAATCTCTTTCAAAAATATTTATTGAATGAGAAGACCACACAATCTGAATCATCCCTTGTTCGATGTCAACATGTTCCTTTAATCCATTCAATTTTTTAGGAATCTTCTTCATAATGTGTCAAATACACCACCTATGGATTGTGGTTGGCATACAAGCTACAATGGCGTTTGGCATCGATGGAATTGATCGGTAATGATTCCTTTTGGTGGTTTCCCTCATGCAACGAAGTCAACAATCAAATAGTCATTTGAAAGATTTTGTGTTCTCATTCTTCATTAAAGAACATCCAAAGAGTATAGAATGCCCAGGATGATTCACACCAATAAAAAAAGCAAAAGGCAAATTGTACTTGTTTATAATGAAAATAGAATAAGAAATAAAAAAAATGAAAAAGATTTATAATTAAAATAGAATAAAAAAGAAAAGAAAACAGAAACAAATTTATAATGAAAACAGAATAAGAAATAAAAAATAGAAACAGATTTAGAAGTAAAAATGAAAGACAAATCTGCACACCTATTTTTATTGTAAGTTGTGTCAAATGACACAACATCTCCAAAATATTCAAAAGTAGCCCTGCTCCTATCATCAGCCAAAACGCATTTTTAATTATGTTATCGCCATCGAGTACAATCTCATAAAAGAAGTCTTGGTTATGTTCCTTCATTTTGAAGAAGTATTTTTCGAGCTCATTCGCATGTTCTTCTTCCGACACATTCTGAACCTCCGTATTGATGTAGTTCCTGACATCCTTTTTAATGAAGCCCAACTCATTGTGACTACTAGCAGCTGTAACAAGCGATTGATAGGTTTGATTTGGTATAACATCAGGTTGATCTTTATTTTCAATTGTACAACAAACACGCATACTGAGCTCCCTATGTTGAGCTAACATTTGAGCTTGATCAGGACAATATGAATGTAAATGATGAAGAACAATCTTTGAAATACGCCAAAGTCCGGCTTCCTTCACTACATGGACATAAATTCGTGCAGGACAGTTTGTAAACACATGGGATTTGTCTTCTCAACATATGGTACTTCATATATCCATTTTCCCTCTCTATTATATGTAATGAGTTGATTCTTTATTTCCTTGGTCTCCTTACACCTATTTGTGTTTCTTATTTTAGTAGATAACCCAGCACGTTTAGCATACTCTTTATAAAAAGCACCAGCTTCTTCAACTATTAGAAAAATCATTTCAACTTTTAGAATATACTCCTCATCAACATAACTCAAAAACTGCAAAAAACCAGAAGTCTAGAACAGAAACAGATTTACATAAAAAGAGAAATGGTTTTATATAAAAAACGAAGGACATCTAAAACACAATGCAAATTTAATAAAGCAGAGCTTCGAAAAAAATAGAAACGGATTTTAATAAAAAACAGAAACGGTTTTATATAAAAATCGAAGGATATCAAAAGCACAATGCAAATTTAATAAAAATCAGTGCTTCGTAATAAACAAAAAGGGATTTAAATCACAACCAGTAACATATTTAAATTACAAACAGAAATGGATTGATATAAACACAAAATCAAACAACAATAACAACTAGCGAACGAGCATTATTCACATTGATTCAACAATAACAACAGAGCATGATTAACCTTCTATCTGAAGGATCTAATCAAACAATGAACTAATTCGCAGAGTTAAGCAACAACAAAGTTAAAACCTAAACCAACTCGAAAACGTAAATTGATTTCAAAAAACTTGCACGATCTGATCTGTTGCAGCAGCAGATTTAGAATTGAACGAAGAACTGCTTGCATCCATTCTCGAAAAAAAAGAGGTAGAAGAACGAGCGAGCAGAAATTGACGATATTGATGAGGAAGAAGGAGAATGACGAAACTCATGAGTGACGATAATATGATAGAGACAAGAAGGGTGAAGTTTCGTTTGAAACTGAGAAGTTTGGTTTGAAACTTACAAGTGAAATTGGTGTGGTTTGAGAAAAACGTCTCTAACTATAAATTGAAAAAAGGTGCGTGGATGAGAGAAGCTTGGTTAAGCTTGGTTGGTTAAAATACTTCGTTGTGTATAATTATTGGTGAAAGAATATCCTTAATCTTATAGTAGTGTGAATTTTTAATATAAAAAGGATCCAATGATTAACACTTGAAAAAAAAAACCAGAGAGCTAACACATCATGACCTAGGAAGTCAATATAAGTTACGGATGATAATTCATATCAATTTTAAATGATAACTTAATCATTGCATATATGAGTTACAACTCATATAAATTTTGTATGATATCTTAATTATTGGCTCCCTAATGGCTCCAAAACCATGGTTCCATAGCACTGTTCTAATTTTTAATACAAAAATTTAGTGGTAACGAACTAATCTCTTTTAAATTTTAGTTTCAAAAGCGGTAATTTTAAATTGAAAGATTATAAATAAATAACAAAATTCAATGAAACAATAATTTTACATCTTATCATAACAATAAAATGGTAGTTAGCAGCAACAAAAATAAATTGGTTATAAATACATTTGTATAATTAAAATTGAGTATAATAGGTAATTAGAGAAAAATATTCAAAAAATAATAAATGTGCAATTAATCTAAAAAAATATTTATGTCTTTAAAAGAAGATTTGGTCATTCTCCTTAAATATTATATAAGTTGGTCCTTCTTAATAATTTTTATATAAAAATGTCATTTTTAATAATTTAATCTCTCTTAGGGTCCTTTAGAGTAATTATCCCTTATATAATGAATATGTACTCTTTAAAAATATATTATTTGATTAATAATATATTCCTAATAATTAAAAAAATAATTATCTACTGAAAATAAATAAAAATAATATATAATTATTTTATTTATGTAAGTATTTTAATGATAAATCATGAATTAAGAAAATATAAAAATAGAATTAATTTATGTGTAGTATTTTACACATCCGTACACACCATCTAGCAACACGAAAAAATGTAAACATTAGCACATAAATATTTTTCTGTGCTAATATTTACATTTTTTCATGTTACTAAATAATGTGTACAAATATGTACAATGGTACATATAGTATTACCATAAAAAATATTATTAAAAAAATAATGGTAATACATAATTATTTTATTTATGTATACTTAATTAGTTGTTAAATAATATTTTTTTTTATGTATTTTCTAATATATCATTAGAAAATATTTTATTTATGTAACGATAATTAGTACACAGAATTTATAATACTTAATACTCAGTAGTATAATATTTTGTTATAATGAAAATACATATAAGTATGTATACTAAAAAATATTATACATTCAATATTATTTTACAGATGACTAAAATATTGAATTCATTTTTTATGTATATTAATTAATCGTTTATTAATTTTCTTATGGCCCACGTTTATTCACAATAATTAATAATATTATACATTATAATTAATATATTCCTATTTCATATCTAATATATTGAATATATATATTAATAAGTCACCTTCTTTCTAACTCATAATTAATCTATTAATTATTCACTTTTTATTATACAAAAATTATTTTATTTATATATATTTGTGACTTATTATACTAATAGTATATTAATATTGAATTAGTAAAAATATTAATTCTCGTCCATATAAGTATGTATGCTAATAAAATATTATACATTGAATATTGTTTTATAAATAAAAGTTCTCGATGAAATAAACAATTAATTAGTATACCCGATCTATTGTGTATTAATAATAAATTCATAATTTAATTATTATTCATAAGGAGGTGACTTATTTATATTCAATATATTAATAATATATGATCATTAGTATTCATAAATGTATTCATTATGATGAAAATTTTTTCTATATAAAACTGGGTATTTAAAATTAATACATGTATTCATTATAATTATAATATATCATTAAAATATTTTCTAAATACACAAAGGTAACTTTTCTTTGTACTCTATGTAATTAAAATAATCAATATTATATAATGTACACTTATATAATAAATGTACTCTTTAAAAATAAATAATAATATACAAAAATATTATTCACTATATTTAAATGTGCCTATATCAATTAATAACTGTTATAATATGAACACATAATTAATTTTGTAAGTATTTTATACTTATATTATTTGATAATTATTTCTATTTAAAAGTACTCAAATATATTAATATATTATATTAATAATATATTTCTAATAATTATTGAAATTAATTAAACTTAATTTTAATCCTAGTTTAGAACTAATAATTTAAGGTAACACCAATTAATAGGAAAATAACAACTAGCTATTCCTAATCTTTGGCTTTTCCTTCAACGTTATTGCACTTTTTCTTTATTACTCTTTCATTTTATTTTAATTGTCTAATTCCATTCTAACATATTAATTAAGATAATCATTGAATTGTACTAAAAATCTAAAAAAAAATGAGATTAAAATTACTACAATTTTCTTATTATTAATTGCTGGCGCCGTACTTCCTGTTATTTTGCCTGGTTTTGACAGCGACTCTACCGCCCCTCCAATCAACCGTCGTTATTCACTAAAAGAATAACTTTCGTTTAATTATATAAAAAAAGAAAGGATAGGTTTCGTTGCTCTCTCTATCTTCATCCTGGAGGTACCGCTGTTGTTGTGTAGTATTAGAGTTGTTGAGTAGTATTAAATTATTAGGGTTTGTAATGTTCATTTGTGATTCTTTTATTTCTTTTTTAAGGCAAAACTAAGTCGTTTCAAGGCTTTTTTAGGGAAAAAATTTTAAACAAATGAACAATAACAATTAAGGATAAAACTGTTAATATGTTTTTTTTTCATGACGAAAACTTGTGTAGTAATTTTGAGAAAAAAAAAAAAAAGAATGTTTGTGATAATTAAGATTTTTGACCCAAATATTCGTAGCAAAATAATATTTTTCTCTTATTCAAATCATAAAAAGGTATAATAGAAAAGTTTTAATTAAATGCACTTTGAAATCATTAAATTGGCAAATGATTTGAAACAAGAAAAAATTATAAATAGGCAATTAAAATGAAATGAAATGGGTAAATAAATTTTAATTATGTTTATTATATTTTATATCAACGGTTTAGATTTAGAATTTATTAAAATTTAGAATTTATATTCAAAATTTAGAGTTTTGGTTAAGATTTTAGAGTGCAGATTTAGGCTTTACAATTAATGATAAAATTTAGGATTTAAAATTTATAATTTATACTTTAAAATTTAGGGGTAGATTTATGCCAAAAATAAAAAATAAAAAAAGAAAGGTTATTAAGAAAAGTGTTTTTATATAAATAGAAGTAAGAATTTTATACCCCTACAACCCGATCTTTTGTGGCTCTTGAGTACTCAATTTTTACCTTTTTTTTTTTTTTAATGTATATTAGCACGTGAAAAAATAACTAATATACAATTCTATTAAAAATTAATCAACACAGAAACCTTTAATTATTTCTAAATCCAATTTAATTCAATCATTTTTAAACAAATAAATTAAATCAATAATTAACCACTTAATATTATTAAAGATATACTAAATTATAACTTAAAATTACATATTATTTAATTTAAATTACTGAATACAATTCTAAATTTAAATGTAAAAATTTAAAACTTGATGACTTGACTTATATCCATTTAATTGGGTTTTAAAAATTAAAATTCTAAAATTATATTTGAATTGAATATAGTTTCTCAACATGAAATAGACTTTTAAAATTATCTCAAATTTAATAAATAAAATGTTATGAGTTAAATTTGTCTATTTATTCATTTTCTAAAAATAAATTAATTTGAAAAACTGAATAAGTTTATAGAAATCTCTTTTATGGAATAGAAAAGCCTATTTTACTTTGATAAATATGTTTAACTTAAATGTAATTTTAAATTGTTTTTTAATCCAATTAAATGGATTTAAATTATACTACCAAATTTTTTATTATAATATTTGTATTTAATATTTCATTTGTTTGTTTAAATTTGAAGCAAATGATAATGTCACCCTCTTTTTTCTATAAATTCATACAAGATAAATATTATATTAGTATTTTAATTTATTTATCATGTCCTTACGTTAAATAATATTTAATTCTAAATCATAATTTAATATAGAGAAAGTCTTGGAGCTAATAGTAGGGAGAGAATAGGGAGCCAATATCATTTTTCTTTCTTTTTTCTCTCCCCTTTTATCACACACTATTTCCCTATTCCCTATTGGTCTCCTAACGAGAGATGGCAATGGGTATCCGTGGAGGCGGGTACCACTACCCTGCCCCATCCCCGTTTATAAAATTGCTTCCCATCCCCGTCCCATCTCCATCGCGGGTCCCCGTTTATAAATCCCCGCGGATTTAGCGGATATCCATGGATATTAATTTTTAAGAAAAGAAATTAAAAATAACACAAATATATTAAACTTTAGTATAATAAAATAAAATTTAACATATTAAAATACAAATCTAATACTCACATACACATAAAATTTCAAACATATAAAATAAAATAAAAATATGTTTCTAATATATGAATAAAATCTAACTTTTATCCATATATATAGGAACAAATATATAATTACAATCTTCGCGGGGATTTCGTGGGTATCCATGGGGTGGGTACCTTTATTCCCATCCCCGTCCCCGTTTATTCGTGGGGATGGATACCCATCCCGTGGGAATTTTGCGGGTCCCTGTTAACCCTTCCGTCGCGAGTAATTAAGGCGGATATCCGTGGATGTGGAGATTTTTGCCATCCCTGCTAACGGTGGTTTCTAGCATTACTCTTTAATATATCCTGAGTAATTTTAAATAACTAATTATGAAATTAATTTTTATTTTGGAAAAATTTATTCGAGGAAAACTTTTAAAAAATTAACTATTAATTACTTGCATCAAAAGTTCCATAGATTGGTCATTGATATTTTAAAATACTGAACACAAAATATGTTGCCAATAAAATACCGAATAAATTTCTTTCATTTCAACTTTTTTTTTAAATCCGGTTAAACATTTTTAGACCACTTAATTCCTTAAATATATAGTTCTTCAGTCGTGTAAACGATTAAAAATCATCTTCAATTCTTTAGTATGCCGAAAAATGTTAATTCCGACATGCATTTAATTACACGATGATCAACAAAATCATGGATCATAATAGTACATACTCATTCTCATGGACAATTTCAAGGCCATGAATCTTAATTTCCAAAGGTTCTTTTCAAATTTGGCCAATTGAGTTGTAGAATGGCATCAGATCACGCTATCTTTCTTGATTCAGCTTCAGTCTCTCTCTATATACGACCCAGCATTTCTCACCATCGCACCCATTTGCTTTAGCCTTTTCTGTTGTTGCACACTCAACGCTATGTTTGACTGCAAATTCTAAATTAATATACACTTTACTACATTTTAAAATCATACAATACTAATTCAGTAATACTAATGGTCATTCCGCAGAGTTTGATTCATATAACTGATCCTACTTAGCAATATGAGACTTTGTTATTATTATTGTTTAAATACTAATAATGCTGATATGAATTATAACTGTAAGGCTGTAACTGCAATAATAAAAAACAAAACTAGCTAGTTAGGATGAACATTTGAGAGAAAATTTGGTTTTACCTCAAGAAACTCAAGATCATCAGAATCTTTGGTGGAGTCCATACCAATGCTAGCATTGTAGAAGTTTTTAGCGAGTGAGAAAGTATGAAATATAACTTTACTTTTATTATCCATCTCCTTATCAAGTTTCAAAGGCTTAACGGATGTTAAACTATTCAACTTGTTGTGATAAGCAATCACTACCTTCACAAATTCCTGCAAATTTTATGCATAAGTGCTTGTTACTCACTGTTAGAATAAGTGCTTGTTACTCACTAATATATTCTAACACTCACAAAGTAAAACTTAATCTAATTTTAAGAAAACATTGTCCAAATAGCAAGTTCACATACAAAATGAAATTCAGGATAATGAAATTCATCTGAATTAAGCTTTATCATTCTCTCAGGATGAAACTGCATTTACCCTCTTCTGGACTATAAGCATCAGGATGAGAGAGTATGTAATGTGAGGAAAGGAGCGAGTGATCGGTAGTGATTCATTCTATACCCTGTTCTTATTCTACTTCATATGCTATTTTGGATTCATCAATTTATTCAATTATACTTACTTAATTTAGTCATCCTATGCTGGTGTTACTATTCCATTGAGTGGAACTATCAATCCATAATTATTTATATTCTATAATTTATTTTCTTATTTAATTAGTAGTCAATTATTTATGAGTATCGATTAGTAATTTGTCTTATACTACATGACAACATATCACATCACATTAATATCAGACGAATTAAAATTATTTTTGTGGATAATACTGCTGCCTCTGTATTCTCTCCTTTTCCTTTTCCTTTCCCTGCCCAACACACCTAACTAACATCATTGTGGTTAAACCTAGCAGTAAAAAATGTGCAAGTAAAAATTAATACTACATTGAAAGGATATTAAAGTTACAATGGGACAGATATATGAAATAATTATCCTGGAATATCTCCTTAAAGAAGCTAGGCAAAGACTGCTTCCAGAATAAGAAAACAGCAGCAGCAGTAGAAGAAAGATCTAAAAGAGCAAACAAAAACAGAAAGCTATGAAGAAGAAAACTGAATGTTCATTAACATGAAAAGAGAGAATACAATTGAGTGTGATTACAAAGACTGAATATATCAAATGAGCTTAACCAGCACAATTGAAGAAAGTTAGGAACATGATAACAAAGGCTATAAAAATCAAGAAGCAAGAATGCTTTAACTGTCCAATTCTTGAATCACAACACTAGTCTTCTCATTACTCGAAGAATATAAATTAGGCACTTACTTGTCCAGTCTTTCACAAATTGCTCGACGAACAGAAGGATTAAGTTAAAGCGGCCCTGCAATAAAGAGATAAAAGTGAGAAAGGTTAGCTAGACATCATCACAACTTTTCATGATGGTACCAATTTTAATCATATCACTGACCAATGGCAAAATGATGGAAGGTGATTAACAGTGATATGATTATTTAAGTTGCTAAAGTTGACACAAAGCTGAAGCCATTTATTCAGAATTGAAGTTCATAAATTCCATCTTAGAAATTAAATGCGAAAACCAAACCATCACAATGCAGTGTTAATGTATATTAAGAATTGATGTTCATAAATTACATCTTAGAAATTAAATGCAAAAACCAGAACATCACAATGAAGTGTTAATCTATATAGTTACCATGTTCCACAAGCTAAGTGAAACCACTTTAATTCCATACAAATCTATATGCCTGAGAGCTAGGATCAATCCACCTTTGTTTCTCTATTGAATTCAATTATCACAACAACATTCTGATTTCTTTTAAAGAAAATAATTTAGATCATAGTTACATGGAACACAATACGTTCCGGTATAGGAATGGATACGCGGTACGCCATGTATAAAATATTTTACTTGGAAAATATACATATAATACGCGGTACGCGGTACGCGCGAACTGGTACGCGGTACGCTGCCTAAATGGTGAATTCATGTAACTATGATTTAGATCCCCTTATTCTCTTTCCCTTGACATTCAAAAGATGAAAATCTCAACACACACTGAAATAAATCACAGATAGATCAACAAAGGGGAGAAGGGTGATGAGAGTGCAATTTTGAAAGAGAAACTGTACCCAAGTGATTGCAACAGAAACTAAAAGAAGAACATTAAATCGAACGTGGAATCAAAAACACGCAGAAACACATACCATGGTGGGCACGAAACCGATTTGCAGATAAGGACGACCGAAGCACGGCGTGGACCAGGAAACCAACATTCTCACCGCCAAAGCGCAGCCACATGGCGGGAATCAACGAAACACAGCAGCACGCTCAAGGGAGGAAGCACGAAACGTAGAAATCCCGCCAAGTCCAGGAAGAGAGAAGGCAACAGCAGCTGCTTGGCATGATTTCGTATACCCAAGTGCGTATCATTTTAAAATCCTAAAATTATTGTACAGATCGATTTCATACTGACATAAAGTCATTTTTTTGAAGGCAACCTCATTTCATTTGTTTGAAAGAGAAATATGTACAACAAAACTTTCACAAGAAGAAAGTCAAAATAGTTGATACATAACGAACGCAGCTTTGACTTCACCTATGCATCCCAAGCCTTGATTGCACCATCTTTTCTTTCAGCTTTGTTCCCTCCTCCCCAGACAGTTCTATCGTTAGATTTTTCTTTGACTTCACCTAGGCTTCCATTCTAAACCTTGAATGCACTATCTTCAGTTGTTGCAACCAAGCAAAACGCTTTTTCTTAAGATTGGAAGCAGCAGAAGAGAGGAGTAACGCCGTGATGAATTATAAACCTGCTCTTGATACCATCTGAGAGCAAGAGTTCAAATAAAAGCACAATGAATTTCAAAACCCAGAGAAGTAAAGACAGCAAGAAAGAAGAGAAAGAAAAACTAAAACTTTACTAAGAAATTGAAGAAAATGTGCAATTATGATTATGAGAGAACACACGTAAGAAAGCTACCAACAAACCATATGTATAGCCTAGACACTAACAGAACCAACTAAGCAAAACTAATCACAAGCTGCAGTAACTGAATTCCTAACAGCATAACAGAATTCAGGGCAAACCAACTCAACTTGACTGTTAAGCACTTGCTAATCCTAACACTACATATTTAACAAAAGATATACAACTTGTATCACAAAATATATTACTCTAGCTGAAAAACCACAAACCTCTTCGATTCCTCCTATTGGTCGTAAGATTAAACCTTTTCATGATTTGTTAGTTTCAAATTAAGACATTCTATGATGAATATTCTATAATCCAATAATTTTCTAGCAAGGCAATTTGTCTCATAAAGTAAGTGTAACAAAATCACCTACATACACCCGTATTAGGTATCTCTCTATGAAAAATGTTTAATTCTCACACCTCTTCTTTCTAAAGTCTTATAAATTGCATATAATTGACTAACATAGTATATAATTAAAATCAATTATTTTCTTGTAAGCATATCTCACAAGTTTTATGCTAAAATAAAAAAAATAGTGGAGCTGATTCACCTAAAGGTACGAAACACATAACCAAATTCACTAAAATTCAGAAAGACAAAACAATTATTCTGGTAAAAATATTTAAAAAGAAGAAGAAGAAGAAAGATGATAAAGAATAGGTTTAATTAACTACCTACCTTCTTCAAGAGTAGCAGCAAGGGTGCATTTCTTTGATAGGTTAGCGGAAATCTCGCAATACTGTCGTTCATATCCTTCGAAGAAGCTACTCATCCTTTCTAAAACGCGACAACTTTACCAAAATTGGAAGACGAAATTAGCTGGAACAAAAATACTAAATCGATAAACACATTGAATCCAACACCATGCAGATAAATTGTGAGAAATATTTTCAAAATACATGAAAAAGTATACGCAAAGGTTGTATCTATTCGTAAAGTTGTAACCTTCCAGTGAAGAGTTGTATCCTATTGAAGTGTTGTAACCCATTAAAGGGTTGTATCCATTGAAGGGATGTGATCCATTGAAGAGTCATATCTTCTCAAATGGACGTGTTTGTTCATACATGAATTTGTACGTAAAACAAATGCCTATAAATAGGGTGCCAAATTGGCAGAATAAACAACATGCTGACACAACAACCTATCCTCACATCTCATATTTCTGTCTCTTCCATCTTTGTCTTTTCTTTATGCGCAGAGGAAAGGATAGAGAATATTATCCTGTAAACTATCATTGGTGTAAGGCTTGACTGTGTGAGTGCAAAAACAAGTCAAGTGCTCTTCATTGTATCCTGCAGGAAATTTGCCAATAACCCATTTTGCACATTATTGTTGGGTGGTGGGGGCAAATTAAGCCTAAAGGAACACACACCTTGAAGGTTGCACAATATTATTCATTATTCATCAATTGCATTCTCCTCCATCAATCCCAAGCCATTTCCCTGTACTCACAATCTTTAGGCTTAATCTTCTCCTACTTTAAAAAAAAAAATGGATGCTGCAAACATCAAGGAGATGACTTCAAACTTTGTCAAACTTGAGAGATTTGATAGTGGAAATTTTATAAGGTGGCAGAAGAAGATGCACTTCCTACTTACAAAATTAAAGGTGGCATATGTTCTCACAACACCAAGGCCTCAAGAAGTTGAAGGGGAGTCCATTGCCTAAACCCGAGCAAGGCAAAAATGGGACAATGATGACTACATTTGCACTGGGCATATTCTCAATGGCATGGCAGACTCATTTTTTGATGTCTATCAAAATGTTGGAAGTGCAAAGGAATTATGGGACAAGTTAGAAGCAAAGTATATGGCTGAAGACGTAACAAGTAAGAAATTTCTTGTCACTCGCTTTAATAATTATAAGATGGTTGATGGTAGGTCTGTTATAGAACAGTTGCATGAAATTGAACGCATTTAAATAATTTTAAGCAACATAACATGCACATGGATGATACCATTGTTGTCTCTTCAATTATTGATAAACTCCCTCCATCATGGAAAGAATTTAGAAGAACTCTGAAACATAGAAAAGATGATATTTCACTTGAGCAATTGAGTAATCACCTTCGTCTTGAAGAAGAGTATCGTAAACAAGACGATAATAACAAAGATCAGGTTGCTCAAGGAAATGTTCATGCAATGGAGGAAGAAAAGTCCAACAAGCCCACAAAGAAAAGACACCGAGATTTTAATAAATCTCATGAAGGTAACCATGGTAATAACAAAAATAAAAATAAAGGATGTTGTTATCATTGTGGTAAGCCTGACCATTTCAAGAAAGATTGCCATTTCTTGAAGAAAAAGAAAGAAAAGAATGGCATAGCAAAAGATAATCTTATTGCTGTTGTCTCTGAGATCAACAAGATTGAAGATGCTGAATCATGGTGGATAGACTCTGGTGCAACTCGGCATGCGTGCAAGAATAAGAATCTTTTCAAGACTCTCAAAGAAGAAGATGGGGCTATTCTGTACATAGGAAATGCATCTACTGTCCAAGTAAAGGGCAAAGGGACTGTGGAACTTGAGTACACTTATGGA